>JAPYZL010054611.1:0-14060 GCA_030522825.1 Platygaster orseoliae | reverse complement strand
AAATGACGAAAACCAACTTTTTTTAAAGATTCTATTTTTTTTTAGTTTGAATCAAAATTTTTTAAATCTGCCGATATACTTTGTTAGCATTTGAGTTACACTTGTTATCTTAACTTTCGTTCGATCAAAAATGTCAATTCTTGTATGTGTTTTGATGCTGAATGAAAACTATGCCGTCATTACCCAACTTTCTCCTAATACATTATAAGAGCTATCATTTTATTTTTATGTTAATATTTTTTTACTGGCCAAGTACTACGTTATATATTTGGAAAATTTGTAAATTATTCATAAAAATAGATTGTCATGCATATTTGTAATAAATATGATACTGAACCCACTGGGAAAATTTTCTTCTAGAAAGATTTCGAAAATGTTTTGTTTCTAAAATCATGAAGTTATTGTTGTGTAATGTTACGGAAATGTTTTTGTAACATGACATCTATTGATTATACCACAAAAATTATTTAAAATGTTTCAGGAAGATTTCTGCATCATTTTCGTGAATTTTTGAGCTGTTATTACATTGAAATGTTTCTAAAAGGTTGCTCTATCATTTATGCTACCTGCAGGTGACACTTTGCATCAACTCAAGCATTTAGAAACATTTCAGAAATACTTTAATGGAAAATTTTCTTGAGAAAAATTATTATTTTTAATTTTATATTTATTATTTCATTTTTAGATTATTTTTTTATGAGCCAAGTAATTCATAAATATTTGAACTATTCGTAAATTATTCATAAAAATAAATTGTTTTGCAAATTTATAACAAATTTTACACCGAACCCACTCGGAAAATTTTTTTTCCAGAAAGATTTCAAAAATATTTTGTTTTAAATATCTTTGCGTCTAAAAATCTACAAAACTTTTTATAATTTTACAATTTTTTTGAATGTCTAATATTTATGAAGAACCATGTTCATGTTAAATATAATAAGAATAATTCATAAATTTCTAGATTTTATTAATATTTATCCAACTAATCAAGATTTTTCGTAATTTTTTGATACTTTTTATTTTTTTTAGATTTGCATCAAAAAATGGAAAAACTTTATCAAGCGTATTTTGAAAAAATATTCAACACAATTTAAAAAATTATCAGGCAATTTTTGATATTCAATGAATTTTTGGATCTTTAAGGACAATTATTAACAATCATAAAAAATTTTAACGTTTTTTATTTTTTGAAAGTTTAAAAATATATCGAAAATGATTTTTTTAAAACATGTGGAACTTATTAATATTTTTCCTAATTTTTTAAACTTATGAGAATATAGATATAGTTTTTGCATAAATATAAAAAATTGCTTATAATTTCCAAATTTTCAAAACTATTGAAAAGTTGCAAAAATACTTAAAAAATTGTTCATATTGTTATTACAACACTTAAACAATCATAATTTCTTATTATTATAAAAAGTATAACTCTCTATACTGTTATTAACTAATATTCCAACTCTGTCAAACTCTCAAAATTTTTCATAATTCGTTGTTACACTATTTTTGCACAAAATAATCATGAATTTTACCTGAAAATTTCCCATGAAGCCCCTAGTAAGCATTCGAACAAAAATGAAAGACATGATTCCACATTTCTAAGTTTAGTATTCCTTAACATTTATACAAACTTACAAATATATAAAGAAGCTGCTCAGGCAATTCAAGAATAAAAAAGTGTTCAACTTTTTCTGTACTATTATTATTATTAATTAATTATCGTATTATCAATATTACTTTTTGCAAGCAAATATGTAACGTCGAAATTTCGAGGTTTAACAACATTTTTTTTCTTTGTATAAACTTTTCTTTAAAAATAAAAAACAAAATTATTATACTTTTTTTCATTCCTTACGACAAAATTACTGAAATTAAAGTAAAAAGAAAAAACACGTTCTGAAATGAAAGACCCAATAAAACGAAAAAAAAATTAAACTCACTTGATTGACTTGTTGGGCACTCCAGACTCGTGATACCCCCCTGGATCTGTCGAAGTTTTGTGCCAAATTCCGGACAATTGCTGATCTGCCGGTATCCTGTAATCGCCATGAGCGTCGAGCCGGTCTCTCTTCTCTGCATTCACTTCCAGAACTCGACCCATTGAACTCCTATTCAAAACGAATCGACACTATTGATACAACTCGCAATTATTGCAACTAAATTATTATTAAAATCAACAATTATTGCTACTAAATATCACAACAATTTTTTTCGCATGAATTTTCATTTTGGATCAGTTTTCACGTCATCGTATTACAAGAAAATGTGATGTAATAGGAACTTTACATGGAATTAAACTGTAATAGTGAGTATCTTTCGAGAAAATTCTGCGAAAGTGTTTTTGTGAAACCGCCTGAAAAACGGCAATTTTCGACGCAAAAAATTGACCCGTAATGGTCAATTTTCGGGAAAAATTCAGGAAAAAATAATGCTTTATGGAAAAACAGGTTTATTCGAATATTTAATAAAAACTGTGCTAAAAAAAAGAGAAACACAGGGTTTTCAGTTGGAAAATCAAAGTACTACGAAGAATTGGAGGGACCGAAATGTTGTAAAAGCTTCTGAAGAACTAAAACTACGATGGAATTTTGGGAATCTGCTAGTGGTGTGCGGGATACCGAAATTTCTGAATTCCTCGAGGATTCAATTTTTTATTTAACGTTTGGGTAAAATTGAAATTAGTTAATTAGTTTCATTACTTTTGATTATTCAATGAATCAAAATGTCCTGAAATTTTTTTTTTTATTTATTACCTGCAATAATCAAAAACAGTATAATAAAAAAAGAAACTTACAGATGAAGTATATGTAGAATTTTATTTACTTTTTTAAAGAACATTATGAAAAAAAGTAAGTAAGCAATTAAATTTTTACAAGTATATTTTGAAGTATTGTAAGATTGCCAGATTGGTAGCTATAATAATGTTTCTAAAACTTTACTACGTTGTCAATCTAAATTAACAATATCTACATTTCACACAAAAATTTGAAATTCATACGATTCACAACGTTTTTCAACTCCTAAATAACTTGAAAACATTAAATAATTTTGACATGTTATAATTTATTCCAAATTTCATTAATTTTTTGTATAAAAAAATGTGTAGTTTTTAAGTTTCAAAAGACTTGTAGTATTTCTCGCATTTTTTCAGTATTAATGAAACCTAAATATGTGACACGATTTGAGAAAAGATACCTTAGGGTACTGATCGTTTAGGCACATTATCTGTCTCAAAGGCATTGAAAAGTAGTCCTAAACGAATTGTACCCTAAGGTATCTTTTCTCAAATCACGTCACATATATTTTTTTGTATTTCTATAGATTTTCAGTATTTTTGTAGGTTGCTGTATAATTTCTAAAATTCGATGCTCTGGAATTCAAATTTCGATCGGTTTTCAGTCATTTTTTCATTCCTTTTATTTTTTAAAAATAATTCATAACATTTTGAAGCATTTTCTAGTATTATTATAGATTTCTTATATTTCTATACATTTAAATATAAGCTTTTTACGATTTGATGCTCTAGAATTTCAAATTTTTTATCGTATGTATTTGTTCAGATTTTTCAAAAAATACTTCTTCTATAGAATTCTGCTACTTTTATCATTTCTTCAGAGTTTTTATAATTCTAAATATTTTCTGGTATTTTTATAGCTCTATCTACAGATTTCCAGAATTTGATTTTTTTAGATTTACATAAATTATAGTTTTTCTTTCTCATCTCTACATTGAAACCATTTTTCTAATTTTTATTTTCTACGTTATCCTAGCCAACATTTATTATTATACTCTTGTTTAAAAAAGAAACGTTCTGAAACTATAATTATTGTTAGTTTTGGATTATTAATAATAAATATTAATAATTACGCTGAATAATGTATTTTTGAATAATGAATTTCTCTCATCATAATTTTAAAATGATATGACAATTATAATTCCAAAATTAATAATCACGAACTGAAAACTGTATCATGTTTATAGAATTCAGAATTATATTCCAAATTCTCGTATTTTTGATATTTTTTAGTTATTTATAAGATTTCGAAGCGTTTTCTAGTATTTTTTTATATTTCTAATATTTCTATAAAAGAATTACTAAATTTTTCGAATCGCGTAATTTTCTAAGGTATTTTTTTTTTGGGATTCGAAATTTTTCAGTTTTCTGAATGCTCTAAAATTTTTTGAACTTTTTTGAATTTTAGACTTTTACTAGATTTTTGAACTTTTCAGAATATAAGTTAAATTTTTGGGGATTCTCGATATTTTTTGGATTCTCAAATTTTTCTGGATCTCAAAACTTTTTGAGATTCTCCATATTTTTTTAATTTCTGGACTTTATTTTCCGAAATAAATTACCGAACTTTTCGAAATTCGTTGGATAGGAACATTAAATAATTTTAACATATTCTAACTTATTCAGGGTCTTATATTTTGACAAAATTCATAAATTTTTCGAATTACCTAATTTTTCAAGGTTTTTATTTTTTGGGACTCCAAATTTTTGAGTTTTCTGAATGCTATAAAATTTTTTGATTTTTCCCGAATCTTGGATTTTCACTGGATTTTTGAACTTTTCGGAATATAAGATTACAATTCTTGGAGATTCCTGAACTTTTTTGGATTCCTAAATTTTTCGGGATTTCAAAACTTTTTGAGATTCCCGAACTTTTTTGAATTCCTGGACTTTTCGGGATTCCTGAACGTTTCGGGATTCTTGAATTTTTCAAAATTCCTGTACTTTTAGCGATTTCCGAACTTTTCGTGATTTCAAAACTTTTTGAGATACCCGAAATGTTTTGAATTCCTGGACTTTTCGGGATTTCTGAACTTTTCGGGATTCTTGAACTTTTCAAAATTCCTGTACTTTTAGCGATTCCCGAACTTTTCGGGATTTCAAAACTTTTTGAGATTCCCGAACTTTTTTGAATTCCTGGAGTTTTCGGGATTCCTGAACGTTTCGGGATTCTTGAACTTTTCGAAATTTCCGAACGTTTCGGGATTTCTGAACTTTTCGGAATTTCAAAACTTTTTGAGATTTCCGGACTTTTTTGAATTCCTGGACTTTTTGAGATTCCTGAACGTTTCGGGATTCCTGAACTTTTCGGGATTCCCGAAAAACTCATAATCCCGTCCCGAACAAATAAAAATTCCCTATTTCCAGGCCCTCGAAAATCTCTATCTCACACACCCCTACAAACTTCAAAACGAGTTCATTTTATGCTACCAAAATATTACTCAAGTTCGTAAACACAACCAAAACTACTCTAGAATCTCAGGGAACCTACGAAACAAGTTCATTTCGTGGTACCTCACGGTAAGCTGAAGGTCATTTTCCAGCTGTGTCAGCGGCAAGTCCCAGCCAACTTCTTCTTCTTCGTATTCCGAACCACTTTCGATGCGAATGCCGAAGCATCACAAACGTTTTGAACATTTTCAATTTCTTTTGTTTTGTAAGAATTTCAAGTCAGTCCACGTTTAATTACATAAAATGAACAATAATTTCCTCGTATAAAAATTACCATGGACTAACTTAATTTTGGGAAACATCGTAATTGGTGAATCTACCTGCTCATTTCTTCCTTCAAGTCTTTGTAATATTTGACGCTCTGTTCTATTTCCGGGTTGTCCGCTTTTTGGTTCTGCAAAATACATTCCACCATCTCGAAGCCCTGAGGTCTAATGTAATCTATTGGTGGTTCCTCGATCTGTTCTATAGGAATTCCTGGTTTGTTCAGTCGCAGGTTCTTGTGGAATTCCTGGTTTTTCATGTGAACCTTCAAGAAAAAAAAGCCAAATAAGAATCACAAAAATCATCAACACTTCTTCCACTTACAGCAAGTGAATACTGAATCAGGTCAGCTTGTCTGAGTTTAGGATGAATCGAGTCTTTTGTTGCAACTTTTTTCTTGGCCTTATTTTTCGTTTTGTACCATCTTTGAACGATCATCGCCGCATCTTGACCATTAATGTTCTCCTTCAACAACGCGTCAAGAGCTTCTTGTTTGTTGTCGTAATTGTTGAGCAACTGCTTGAACTTCTGTTCAGCATCGTGCCCAAATTTCTTGCGAATTGAGTGTCCACGGAAATCTACCAAAAATATTTCTCATTTCAATTTCTGCCAGAAAATGTTGATATCGAATTTCGAAAAACACTCACGACTTTGAATAACTATAGCAGCATTTTCCTCGTTGAGATCATCATCACCGTTTTTCTCTTCCACGAGTTCGTCTTTCAGACGGTTTATTTCGTTCTTTTCTCCCTCTGAAAAAAGTTATCAAAATTTTCAATTTTTTTTTATTTATTTATTTTTTTTTTAGTCGCATTTACCTCGTATGTCGTGAAGGGCTTCCTGTTGCTTCTTCAACTCATTCAGAAGATGCTTTCTGGTCAAATAACCCCTTACGTGACGTTGCAGCGTGACAACGGAAAACGCGAATTGCCATTTTTCTTTTCTGAATCGGATTTTCGCGAGCCATCGCCTGACACACGCTTGAACCATGACAATTCTCTTCAGCTGGTCTTCATACATCTTGGAAAGGAACTCGACATGATAGTATTTCAAGAAAACCTTTGTTCGTCCCAAAGCCCAACCGTCCATTTTCAGACGAATCAGGAGTAAACGACAATTGTCCCTATTAGCAATGACTCGTTCATCGAAGCCAAAGGCCAAAAAGCAGTATCTATAATCAAACACTTCGTAGTTTGTTGCCACATCACAATAAAAAATAGGTTTCATACCTCTTCAAGAAATCTCCAAACGGAATTCTATGAGAGAACCCATGTTGCCTGATCCTTATGGTTTCCAAGACCCCTGTGTATCTCAACTGCTGAACGACCTTTTCCTTATCGAAGAACTTGGGGCTTCTCTTGTCGTTCGGTTTGACGCACCTCACGAATTGGGGACATCCAGAAACCATTTTCTGCAGCAGGTCCATCAGCGAATAACGGAAATAGGTCGCTACTGTCTGCTGAGCTCTGGATTGCGACGCTAATCCGCGACTCGTGTATTTCTCCTGCAACAAATCATTGCATTACTCATCAATTCTTTGTCTTGAATTGATCGTGAAAGGAAATATTTCTACCCTGGTGCTCTGTCCAGATTGGAACGACCTTCTGGAATTGTTGTCACTGACAGCCGAGTACAGATTTCCAGTCCTCGTTATGGGACATTGGAAAAAGAATCGTATCATGTCGAACTGTGACTGCCGGATGAGCTGGATCAACTCTGGAGGCAAGAAGTTTTTGTTCTTCTCCAGGAAGCCATCGGCTTGGTAGACAACACGTCCGGCGAAATGGTGTATGGCGAAGGTAACTGCGTCGGACTTTGGTCGGACGTAGAACTTTGATTTCACGTTGTTGTGGAACTTTTCTGGAAAACGAAAATAACTGGTCGGTTAATTTTCCATGGGAACTGATGACGATGGCGAAAATAGCTTGTTTCTCTACCGATCAACGTTCGGTCGCTCGCTCCAGGAAATCTACTCTCCTCATCCAGAAGTGACAAGAGCCCCATAGGTCTGCTCAGAAGCATGTCCAAGACTGGACGATTGTCGGAAAACTCAACTACGTCGACTGGAATGCCTTCCGCCATGTACTCTTGCTGCTCCCAAGTAAAGATATGCTGATTGAAGTAGTACTGGATTTGTTCGTTGGCGATGTTGATGCACAACTGCTCGAATGAGTTGTTAGTGAAGTTCTCGAAGCCGAAAATGTCGAGCAAACTAACGGCGAGAGGGTCGTAATTGCAGGCTCTGTTGAATGACAACAAGCAGTTGATCTGGTTAACCATCCAATCGAAGAGCCGACCGTAAAGAGCTTTGGCCATCGCGTCGCAAGCTGCCGAAGCTTCGGCGACGGTGTTGTTTCTGGTGATGATTTCTCCTCTTGTGACGACTGTGTTGGATGTCAGGCATTCCAGGAAATCATTTTCGTCCACTCCCAGAAGTTGAGAAGCTGAATGACAGGAAAAACATGAACAACTTGTTAGTGAAAATGAAATGATTTCTCACCTCTGCGAAGTGGAGTCATATCGATAACTCCACTTTTGTTGTCAGTGTTGTCCTCCGTCAACAATTCCTCGAACTGAATGTCACCGATCTGCAGAATGGCACTCAAAACTTTGTAAACTGTGTCAACTTCGTCATCCTGGAAACCAAGCAATCGGAAGCCAGCACTGATCTGTCGGAACTTGTCCACGTGAGTTTGCGAACTGTCATTGTCTTTGAGATATCGATGCTGCTTTCGCAGATCATCGTCCAAGTGGAATTCCTCGAGACGATTCTTGGCTGCAAGACCGTCGTACATGTAGTAGAAGATGTGGAAGTTCCGTTCTCCCCTGAAAATGGAAGCAAACATTGTAGAAACCGAATGTACATAGGACTCATTTCACTTCATTCCACTTACTCTGCTTGAGCAACAACTCTCGACTGCTCCAACAAGTACACTGAAATCCTCGCCCCAGTGACTTTCCCGCCCTTCGTCATCGTCAAATCCAAAAACTTCCCGAATCGCGAGGAATTCGCATTGATGCCAGTTGCAGCGTTGCCAAATGCTTCCATGATCGGGTTTATCTGCAGAATTCTCTCTTCGAGATTTCGGTTAGGAGCTTTGCTCAGATAAACCAGTTGCTTGAGAAGGAAATTGGCTGACTCTGTTTTGCCAGCACCCGACTCGCCACTTATCACGATGGCTTGATTGCGCCGTTGGTGAACAAGCGCTTGATAAGCAGCATCCGCTACAGCAAAAATATGTGGCGGGTTGTCCGACCGCGCTTGGCCTTCGTACCGTTTTTTTTCCTGTCAGAAAAATTACTCTTCAACTCTATTCCCAACTTTCTCAAACAAATTTCAACTTACCACTCCAGTGTACAATCCCAACTCCGCAAACGGATTGACTGCCAACAGGATGTCCCCGATGTAAGTGTAAATCAGTTCCTTCTCGTATCGGTTCTGCAGCTGATCGACAATCGCATCTTCAGAAAGGTTATCAAGTGCAGCGAGATCGTCGACGTACATTTTTTCCGGAAGCGCCTTCCGATTCGTCTTCAGCTTCCCGTGCTTCGTCGTGACTTCCGGTTGGCGATGCACGCGACCTTCCGTCCTTTGGCGATAAATTTCTTCTCGTATGCCCGCGCGAATTTTGTCAACTTCGTTTTCTATTGTAGTGAGAAGAGGATGGTTCTGGAGCTCACTCGCGAAAGGACGATGCTCCATGTCCTTGACGAGACACTCAGACACGAAATCCAAGAGCTCCGGGGAGTAGAAGTCTGGGCTTTTTAGGGATGGCGGTGGGTTTCTTGGGATTTGGAATAAGGCGCGCATGGGGTGAAGCTCGGATAATGGAGGATCCCCTTCTGCGAGTTCGATGGTCGTTATTCCGATAGACCAAACGTCGCATCGCGAGTCGTAGGTGGAGTCCAATTGCTGTTCGCAGGCGATGACCTATTCGTGACAGATGATATGTTGCTACATTCCTGTAAAGTATTTAAAAATTCATTTTCATTTTTCAATATACCTCAGGAGCCATCCAATAAGGAGTTCCAACAGACGTGTTTCGTCTAGCAAGAGTGGTCGCCAGATGCGATGACACCCCAAAATCTACCAGCTTGACGTTAGCATCTTCTGTCAAAAGGATGTTATGTCCTTTGATGTCGCGATGCATGCAATGATTGCTGTGAAGGTAAACTATTGCCGAAACGGTTTCCCTGATTATATAAGCAATTTGTTCATCTGCCAGGCGGCGACCTCGCTTCTTCAAACCCTGCACCAAATCCGTCACCGATCCACCAGTACAAAGCTATGGAAAAAAAAATGGATCCTCAAGTTTCCGGAAACTTGTTTGATTATTGATGCCTGTCTTACCTCCATGACAAACCACAACTGATCATCTTCATGCGATGTCTCACTTCGCTTGAGGAATAAACCATGAAAAAGTGGGATGTTGGGGTGTTTGCTGAGATCCCTTAAAACGAGAAACTCCTCTTCGATCTCTTCAATGTTGTCTGCGACATTTTCCAAGATCTTTATGGCAACTTTTTCGTTCTTCTCTTTGTCAAGAGCGGAATGGACTTCGCCATAGGTTCCCTCCCCGATGAGCTCTTCGAGGGAGAATCGTTCTTCGGGATCTGGCACAGTGTCGAAGTTGACGTGCTGACTTAAACCGTGATACGCCATTTCGGTCACTCCACCTGTCATCTCTAAAAAAAAAATGAATAAAGTTGGAGAAGACCTGCCACAAACTTGCGAGAAATTGAAATGCCCGACGGTCTTGCAATCGTCTGCTGAGCACAACTGATTTTAACTTGCACCTATGCTAATCGGATGCCGGCCTAACCCTTTAACAAGATCGAATATAAGGCCGGCGCAGTGACAACGTTCTTTCAATTAGAGAGATCTTACGTAGACATCTACAATTATGGACGGAACCCGCAGAAACTTTTTTACATTGAACAAAATAATGCTGTCGATGAAACCTAACCTCAAAACTGCAATTTGAAAGTATGTCATTCGCAACAAATGACCTCATTTTGAAAATTTCGAACAATTCATTTTTCTGAAAATTGTATCAATCAACAAGAACGAATTTCAGCGGTCTTGAAAATATCCGAGTGGGAATATTTCAATTCGATTGGAAAACGGTTTTTCGATCTTCGATTTACATTGTGATTCGTCCTGTTGTAACGGAATCAATATGCTGAGCGAGTGATATGTAAATTACGTTTATGATAATTCGTCCGTTAATGGGACAAGGCCTCGCGTTTCAACGAAGATCTATATCGTGATACAACATGAAGCCATGTAATTCACGAAGCCACTCGAGCCGAGATGAAAAATTGAATCTGGCATTCATTGAACGACCAATTTCAATTTTTTGGGATCGCCGTCCAGAACAGTGACGATTTTCCAATTGTTCTTGTTATAGGACCAAAAAAGAAAATACCAAAAATAAAATTAACTTACTTGTGGGAAAACAATCTATTCTCAACTCATGTGAAATTTTTTTTAAACAGTTATTAGGCTGGTACTAATTAGACAGAGTTTCATTTCATCAATCAACAAGTAAACAACAGTTGATTTCCCATGTAAATCGTAGTAATGGTTTTCGTTTGCTTCTAAGGATCAGCATACACTATATATGAGTCGTAATAATGCATTCAAACGGTGTTTTTGACCGCGAAAACCGAGGTCTAGCCAGCCCTTTATGGTGAAGTTTCACGTTGAAACCGACGCATCAATCAGGTAACCACGCGCGTTACGAACGTTTTATTATGTGCATATTATACTAATAGCGAATGTGGAATAAGGTGCAATACAAATTATGGTGCGAACGAAATGAAATTCTGAAATGAATTAGTTTAGATGTAAAATCTGAAATTAATATAAATGAGATAAAATAATCCACTTGAATAACTGATATATAATTATTGTGGTTTAAATAAATTATTAATAAACAGTTTAGATTAAATTCAAATGAGATTCGAAAAAGGATGTATCTCGAGCACTTGAAGATAGTGGCATGCAGATGACATACATATTTTAGTATTTTTAATCCAATAATAACGAAATGGGTCATTGGTTTCATGGAGAATTCGCGACTGATCCAAGTGACGTGGTTTGATAAAAGAAATCTCATTGTTTTGCGGAATCACATTACTTCTTATCTGATTGTATTGTTTAAAATTCCTAAGCTAAGTTAATAACTTGAGATTCTGAAACATTTTTAGTAAAGAAAAATTTACATTTATATTTATATTATTGTTAATATTCTGATAGTTCATGATTTGATTTGTTGAGATTTTGAAAAACTATTTAACGTTTGATTGTATTGCGTGAATTTTGAAATCATGGACATCAAAGCTTCATATTTATTTTTTTATTACTTGCAATTATTTAGTTAAGAAAAAAGAATAGGAATTTGAATAATTTAGCTGAGTCAATCGTTTATTGCTCCCTACAATATTTGTACAAAATTTAGATTCATGAATTAAAATTGTTATTTTTAAAGATTTTCGTATGTTGTAGAAAAAGACATTTTTATTTAAATGTTTATTCAAGTAAGGATTTTCTGTTTTTTGATATATTCCATTTTTTGAAATAAAAATTCTGAGACCTTCATTTTCGAAATTTATTTTACTCATTCATCATATAAAATTATAAAATTCAACATATATTATTATAGCAAGTATAGGAATTTGAATAATTTAGCTGAGTCAATTGTTTATTACTCCCTATAATATTCGGACAGAAATTAGATTGAGTAATCAAAAAAGTTATTTTGGGACAATTTTTTATGCTAAGATATATACTAGGATGTTTAGATATTTATTAAGATGTTAAGATATTTATTAAGAAGTAAAGATATTTATGAAGATGTTAAGATATTTTGTTGAAATCATTTATACAAGTTTTTAGTAAGGATTTTCTATTTCTTAATATATTCAACTTTTCGAAATAAAATTTCTGAGACCTTCATTTTCGAAGTTGATTTTACTCATTTATCATATTTTACTTTGTAAAAAATTTATCCAAGAATTAAAATTTCACATTTTTTGAATCACTGGATAATCAATTTTCATAATTTTTTATTTTCTAAAATTGCAATTTTTTCATGACATTTACTTATAATATTTGAATTATTATATGACTTCGAAGTTCGAATATTTTTTTGACTTGCAGTAGTTTCATTTACAAACAAACAATTAAATATATTTAGTTTTTTAAAATAGAAACATGAACAAAAAACGCTTCATTCACACAAATTTTATCAAATGACGGAAAATGTTGAATTTGGAATATTTTTTTATATTTTAGCGAATTTTCCGTAGTTTTTAATGATTAATATATTTAGATTTATTTTTGCTATGATGAAGTTTTGATCATCGTATTTATTTTCAAAATTTGAATTACAAAATTTTTGCAATAGTTCGTTCAAGTTTTTAAGTAAGATTTTTATTATTTATTACATATTTAATCCTTATTTCAATATCATATATCTACTATTTTATTATATTATAATATATGATTATATATTATATAACTTATTATTTTATTAAATATTTATTATTATTTATTATATACGGTTTATATTATTTATTACATATTTTTTAAACCAAGATTTTTAAATACTTCAGATATTTTTACATTTTCCAGTATTTTTAAGTTACTAAAGAACCAATGAAATAATTTTATATTCTCTAAAATTCTGAATTCCTAATAACAATTCACCTTACAAATTCAAATTAAGCTACTTCGAAATTCAATCAAGATACACTCAAAATACATAAAAAACACTCAATACAATAAACAAAATCTGCTAATCTTATCGACCATCCAAAAAAAGATTCGATCATTTTCATCTCGACGAAATTTTGACCCGCAAAAACACTGGATTCGAGATTGACTCGATAATTACCGAAGACGAAGTGATCCAACACTCACGGTTTTACGTAATTGAACTTTAAGATTGAGACGACCGAACCTGTTCGAATCGAAATCGAGTTTGAGAAAAATTTCAACCGATGCAAACTTGTACGATCGCTCGACGACTCCGTAAAAGTGTGTTAATACCATGATTATGCGAAGCCCTACCTTTCGACCTTTGACCACTGTTACATATCTGTGTTCCTTTTTCTGTATACCTTTTTGCACGTCTCGCGCTATCAGTTCCTTCACCTGTATGTCACTCTCAGGAGAGTCTTTTACTATTTTTTTCTGACTTTGATACATTTTTTTACACGAGCAGTTTTGTACTAGGATTTTTTTGTTATTGTGGAAATTAAGGTTTAGGAGAAATTCGTATAATACAGAAAAATAAAAAATAAAAATTTTTTAATATTGAGAAAATTCAACGAGATTATCTATCCCTGGTAAAACTGGATCCGACACCTACCCGACGCTAATCCGACGATGCAATTAACAGGCTTATTACACAATTATTTAATGATCTAAGCTCTAAAAACGCAGTAAGAGTAAGCCATGGATCATATTATAATTTTCTAAATGATTTTCATTCTAATATAAAGACTTCAAAGCTGGTTTTTTGTTAAATAAAACCAATGCTTT
>JAPYZL010054606.1:0-13064 GCA_030522825.1 Platygaster orseoliae | reverse complement strand
AGTTTTGTAAAAAGTGGCAAAGGACTTTTCGACTCAGAAAAATATGAAGAAAATTTGGATAGAGTTTGTTCTGTGGTTTTTATCCCCACTCCTCGTAAAAGCGCGTCTATTGTTTAAATTTCAAATTTGAATAACTTCTTTGTTTTTGAGTTTTGCAAAAAGTGATAAAGGACTTTTCGCCTCGAAATTGAAAAAGGAATTCAGGATTTTTTTTTATCGCGGACTTTGGGACACCCTGTATATTCTAATCCTGCAGATATTATGAGAAACGCCATCGTACTTGGGCGATGAAAATCAACACCGAGCCTAAGAGTTTCACATGGAATACACACATGGTTTAAACTTGCTCAAATGAAAGTTTTATCAAAATCTAATCGTCTCGAAAATAAAAACAGGATAAAATTAATTCGTGGTATAATTCACTCAAATTTCATCGAACAATAGACGAAAATTCTAATCCGTACGACTGTTCATTACCTATCTCGATTTTTCTCGCCTCACAAATCCACAAGATCGTTGCCACTAACGCTCCTCGTTCCATTCGTCCATAAATAAATTGACAAACCAGTTAAAAAAGGTGTCTCGCTTAATAATTCCTTTACTTATACTTCAAACGTCATTGTCAAACACAACCATTCATTTTTCTCTCAAAAACAAAAGATACAAACCCATAAACAAAAACCCATTCCGAACTCTATACTGAGCCAACTTCAACACCCAGTGTGCATGAGGTGAAAAATTCGCTGGTGACGGTTGAGGTATAAAAAACATCTCACAAACTAATCAAATAATTTTCTTACTCAAAACAAGACACGTTTTATTCATACCATTCTTTCCTTCTCAACACTATCTCCACTCAATCTCAAACTGTAAAACTCCAAATCGACTCCGAAGTGCAATTAAAAACGCGTAAGAAGAACCTCGCGAAACGAAAACAATTACATCTCAATCAGCAAAAATACATGAACCCCGTGGAGCGTTTCCAGCTGGAAACGAGTTTTCCGCCAGATATTCGCCACCTAACAACTCGCGAGTGCGTTTCAATTAAAAGCCCAGTAAAAAACGCTGGAAGTTGTATCTACCTCCTCGATAGGGAATCGTTAATCAAATCCGTGGCGTCTGGTCTCACTTCATAAATCATCGAAAAGCCCGAACAGGTCGCGGATAGCCAGCAACCTGGTCTATTAATACATTAAACTTTAACGAGACGAGGCACGATCGGTTTAATTATGCATTCCCCGGCGCCATCCACGGTTTTATGTCCCGATGATAAAACGCATTCGAAGGCGATGTGTGTCACCCATAGGAGCCAGGGAACGAAAAGGGTGTAATTTAATAAGTGACGGAGGCTGGAGTCCAACTGTATAATTGCATCTCAGGTGCAGACAGGGACACCCTTTCTTTCGACAGGTTTTTTTTGTGTCTCTCAAAGAATCTTTTTATTGAGATTATTGATTACTAATTAATGATTATTTTATAAGGTATATTTCTTTTTTTTATATTTATATATTTGATATTATATATGTTCAGTGGCGCCGACTTCTAAAAAATATTGGGGGGGGGGCTTAAATAAAAGCGATGGCACAGGCGTTAAGTCATGGAAGAGAGGAGAAGAAAATGAAAATTAAGTTTTTAGTATTGTCAACATTTTTTAATTTGCCATTAAACAAAATGCGCACGACGAAGGTCATTCCTACTAATAACTTCATCGGCGATACATACAAATCTAATTCCATAGCTTTCTCAGTATGCACGTTTAAAATACTCAAAGAATTTAATCGATGTTGAGTCATTGTACTGCGCTGGTATGTTAATAATCGTTTTAAACCAAAAAATGACCGTTCAGCCGTACATGTTGTTACAGGGATTGTCAATGTTAACTTAATAAATTTTACGAGTTCAGGAAGTAAATCGGCGATGCATGGTTCATTTTGTAGAAAACATACTATATCATGAAAGCTTTCGAATGTTTTTAAACCTGATTCCAATTTTAATGTAGCCGGGGTCGCTTTTTTCCGTGCACAATATCAAGAAACATATCACGATGAAGAACAAGTCTATCTTGATCAATGTCTGATTCCCGGTCTAATTTAAAAAACTTCAGAACATCTTGTTTGCAGTCATTATCACCAAAAATGAATTTCTCTGATTTTACCAAAATAGACGTAAGTTGGTTGTGGTAATTTTTGGGCTTTGCATTGATTCAGATACTTTTGGTTCGGTTATTACATTACTAATTGTAAGTGTATCGAAGTCAAGAAATTACGAGAGAAGCGATACTTTTTTTCGTTGGGAGAACGGAGACGGTTGCGAAGACAAAGCGAGAGAAGTGACCCGAACAAGCTGCGTTCGCGGCCAGTTCGCGGTTGTTATGCTTATACGCGCTTGCTTGTATGCGGGGAACGCGCGTGTTCGCACACGAGAAATATCCTGCGAAGACGGTATCATAGCCTCGCTTCGCTCGCTTCCCCCTTTTGGTCCCTCGTTCGAGAAATTCCGTGACGGGTGGGCAACATCGGACTTTCGACGAAAGTACACATCTGCCGTGGGTCCTTGGGACTGTAATCATCAGCACTTCAATTTCACGAACGCCACGCCGCTTCTTTCTTTTTTTCTCTTTTCAATCATCACACGTTTTTCCCTCGATCGCGGAATTCTCTGCACGAATATGTTTCGCATTCTTTCCCAAACTATTTTCGCGTTTCCGCATCATATTTTTACGGACGAGTTGCTTGTGCGGAGGTTGATCGGGAAACTATGGAACTTGCATGAAATTTCTATGAAACTTCTGGGAAATTTTAATAACTTATAATTATAAGCCAACCAAATCGGTTTTTCAGTGTAGAAGCCCTGCGAACGCCGCTAGTTCCATATATAGATATAACAAACGCACTCGAGCATGCATCATCGTACCCAAGTATAAATTTCATGCCAACTCCTTTTTTTCAAATCGTCACGATAAGAATATTTCGCATTCCGCGACTCTTTTCAAATGTCCCAACGGGCAAACTATTTAATGAGCGCTCATTTCCTCGGTCTTGGATCGTGGTCGGCATTAGCGGACACTCGTGGATGTTTACATTTTCCAGCGCGTCCGAGGAGGCACTAATGGCGCAAAGGATGAATTCATTTACGCGCTGGTATATTAATTCATCTGCGGTGTACGCCAGGCAAACTTTAACGGGTCCCATTATTGCGGGGCGCGCGGAAACGCGCTTCGTTGGACCCTAATCGAACGACGATGGCCGATCTATGTAATCATTCCGGTCCCATTATTTTCCCCACGAGCTTGATACAAGGTTTGCTACAACGTACTAGCCAGTTTTTCCGCGTTTCGATAAAAGGAAAGTTGGTCCAAAATTGCGGGCTTTTATAAAATTGTAGATGATTTCATAGCGTGGTATTAAAATACTTTAGGCGTTTGGAAAATAAAGGTCTTATTATCTGTTGGCGGAGGTTATTTAGTCATGATGACGGATAATTTCGAAACAATGAAAAAATTATCATTTTTCTAGCTTTTCGTGCACGGAAAAAACACTATGGTTGTCACAATCACATAAATAGTAACATTTGTCTTAATTATTTTTATGGTATAGACAATGATATGTATCCTTCAGAATAATCCGTCGTTTCTCAAAAACGTCGGCGTATTTATGCGCTCTCGATGACATTCGAAAATTGGATCATGCACGTAGCACATAGATAATCTATTTCAATTCTTGGTGTTTCCGTAGATTGATAAGTACAGTTTAGAAATCGTTCTAAGAGGTATTTGAATACCCAGAGATAGTCTGTTTTTTCACAATCCCGTTTCGAAAACAAAATCGTTATAATACATTTACGTGTGATGAGGCCGGTTCTATAGAACCATAAAAAACTATTCATTCCAAAATGATTTTCCCGTGTTGACAACCTTTCACTTCACTATGTAGAACTGTTAATTCATGGTACAACTATTAAAACCTATTTGTGAATCAGCTCAGCTCGAACCATAGGCCCATTGAGCCTGTTGAAAAAACCTCACACATGAATGGTTTTCAATAGATCTTTTCCAACAGGGTAATCTTAGATAAATATTACCTCTTCATGCCCCAAATAGTATTTCTCTTGTTTTTTTCCTTCACCATACAAATATAAATGTTCTTATTATGCTATCTTCATGTAATCCTATAACAACAACCTCATTTGTGGTCAGTGCTAGTTACTTGGCCCTTGTTTGTAGAAATTATTTTTATAAACATTTTGAAGATATTTTGAGAATATTTTACATAATTTCTTTATGAAACAAAGACTATACTTTGTAAATACATTTCAAGTACCTAGAATAATTAAAGATAATAATATTGATAATTTGTTCATTCCTTTCCTCGAAACCCACGAGAAAAGGAATGCTATTGGAGCAAAAAACAAAGGTGTAATGGCTCACTTTCGCGAAAATTTCAGAAAAAGTCACGTTTTGGAATACCTTCATACTCCCATTATTCAATCTCGTATACAAAGGAGCTTGAAATTTGCGGGTGGTTTCGAAGAAAATATGTAGATTCGAATTACCGAGCGTAAGTGCATAGCTGGGTAATAGAAGCTTGTCCTGGATTACATAAGTCCGAGGAGTCTCTAGTCGAGCGTGTAATTGATCTTCGCGAATCATATTAATTACGCGGCCGCCAATGGGAACAGGCAACTTCGATTGCACCCATAAATATCGCGAGAATCGAGGGCCTTCTTGTAATGACGCGAGCAATCAATTCTTTGTCAACTGTAACAATTTTTCAAATTTTTTTTCATTCCAGATAAAAATTAGCCATTTTATAACTGAAGCGAATTTTTCCTAAATTCGAAGGTTCTCGTTTATATATGGGGCATTCCATATCAAGTGTTCCCACCTAAAAAATTTGTTGCCTTAGATTTTGATGAAACTTTATACAATTGTTGTCTTAGCTAGGTACATTTATAATGCAAAATGAGGGGCTCAAAGTTTCACTCTTTTTTCCGTACGCCTATTTTCATTAAATTAGAAGTCAGGTAAATATTGACATGAAAAATAGACACTATTGTTAATAATAGTATTTTTTCCGCTCTTTTCAAAAAAAAAAAAAAAAATATATCAAAAATTTTGCATATATATTTTTGTTAATTTTATTAAATTTTATTATTTATTTAATGTTTTCTCGGAATGTGACATTAAAAAAAATGTTTTCTTCGTTTAAGTAAAAGTTGATTCTTTTCTCTTGGACGTAATTTGACAAAAAATAGTTCTAAATGTCGAATAACATTTTTGTACATTATTTATAAACTAATTCTTCCATGTAAATGTTTATTTGGGTATTTTTCTTGCCACGATACCTGAGTAGATTGAAGATTTGTGAAGATTGGAATAACTGTAATATTATGCTTACGAGAGGGAGATGATTTATTCCCGCTGTCACAACAGGGTGATGCATAATTTTTTACATTTGTTTCGAAGATGGAACACTCGAGCTTTTTTTACCAAGGAATTATTGAATTTCATGATTGTTAAAGATATATGAGTCTTCTGTATTTTATCATACTTTATGATCTAGAGGACATAAATTTTTTTTAACGACGAATTATGTAAAATACTTGGTACTTTTTTCTCGGTTCAGCAGGGGCGTACGCAGGGGGGGGTTCAACCCCCCCCCCGAAATTTGGAAAAATTGTAAATTTTTTTAGGGTCTTTAAAAAATCGTTCTCAGAAGTGAAAATGAAATTCAATAAACCCCCCCCCCCGAAAATTTTTTCTGCGTACGCGCCTGCGGTTCAGCCGTGTGTAAATCGATGAAAAGATACAAAATGTAAAGGACCGATAATGGTATCGCAAAATATTGTTTATTCATTATAGTTTATTTCTTTTCCACGTGTTCTTTGAATATGTTTTCAAATTTTTAAGAAAATATCACTAACTAGTCATATTTATCAGTAAGTAATTTATCAGTAAGTAAGAATTTTTCAACTTCAATTTTTTTATTTCATATACATGACTTTATTTAGTACCATACAAAATCAATAAATTTTTTCTGCTCTAAACCAATTGTATAGAAACTTACTGGTATTTACCGAAGTTAATCAGAAAGAAACCTCAACCTACTGATAATCATCAGTAAGTACTTTCATTGATATATCCCATACCTAATAAAGAGAAACTTTGATTATCAACGCAGGAATTCGCTTGTATCGAAAATAACATCTACATAGGCATGAATTCATACACATTTGCTGAGATGAAAGATGGGTATATCGAGCGGCGTAAATCGCGGAAAAAAGTCACGTGTAATTGCTTCTAGCGATTGCCTCGCGCGATTTACATCAGCGTCAATTATGCGCCGACGAAACTTAAATGCTTATTGAGGCACGCGGTTAATCTACAAGAAAAACGAATTTATTTAATCCGACGATTCGATGTATATTGAATCTTCAGGATTAACCTGGTTTTCTTTTTTATGAGAAGAGTAGCAATTACTATAATTGTTTTGATTAGTATCACAGGCATCGAGTACCTTAGGGGAGGGAGAGGGGTTTACATTGTAAAAAGCTAAATATCCCAACATAAAAACCAGTACTGTTGCAGGCTGAAAAAAGGCCGGTATTCATAATACTCAAAGTACTTCTCATACTTCACAAACTCCTCCAAGCATAAAACGCAATAAATCAACCATTCACGTATACACCGACAATTTATCCTTCTCTCCCTCTCACAAGCCTCAAAGAAGCAGAACCAACACTTCATCAACACTTTTTCCCCGAAGAGAATCTCTAAATTCCGCCACGAAAAAAAACATAAACGGTACCAAAATAGCGTCTCTTCAGGACCATCATCAATAAAAAAAACAAACATTTGCCCTTGTTGCAAACTGCTTTAAGAACTTACCGGAAAACCGAGAGATCCTTCTAAGGCAGCATCCGAGTAATTTACGATTTCACGGTCTTAAACACCGACACTTGATCTAACAACACCACGCACTTTTTATTCCATACACTACACACACGGAATAAAAAAAAAATTGTTGGGACCGACACGGTGGATGAAAAAAAATGTGAAACTTCTTTCGGCGTCGCTTGCTAGACGGAAAAGCAAGGCCGCGGGGACGTAGGAAGGTTCGGTCGAAACTGATGCACGGGTTCGTCGAGGATCGCGACGCGAGGAAGTTCCCCGGGTACATCCCCACCCAGCGACTTTCTCGGAGAGTTGGGACCCTCGTCGCTCGCGCTCCGGGCCCGTACCTCTGTCTCGTTTCGCGAATCCCTTCCACGGGGCAAGGCCCATTCTTCCTGCGGGCCCTTGCCAATGCATGTATACGCGCATATGCGACGTGCATCTCTCGCCTCTTTTCCCTTTCTCTTTAATTCAAAGGCTTTCTGTTGCGGTTTTTCAGGGTGTAGCTTATTTGAAAAAAGCACCAAGTTTCGTGCTCGAGTCTAGTGAATCGAGGTTTTGGGTCATTTTCTTAAGGGGTGGGTAGGGTCTAACGGGTAAAAAAAAAACACTATTACACTCATCCTTCGATATTTGTCCCTTCGAAATGGGCCGGTGGAAAAAGTTTTTGTTTTCTTTCGCCGGGCGCTCTGTTAGAGGATGTTTTTTTTCTAATAGAGTGACTAATTATTGGGAGAGACGTATTGATTGTGTTGACTGTGAAAACCTGATTCGCCTTGGAGCTGCGCAGTCCTAAACAAACATTTGAAAATGGTCGGACAAGACTGACAGAAGGACAAATATCGAAGGATGAGTGTATTACGAATTTTTTTTAGAGCTATCGTTCAAAAAAAATTAATTTCTAATTTTTGTATTATACAAAGCATAATTCAAACAACATTTTGTAATTTTTTTGTAGAAAAATATTGAGAAATAAGCCGGTGAAGGAGCTTTTTCGAGGACGCCTTTTAGAAATCATGATTTATGGTGGACACTGTATCGATCTCAGCGCAGAATAATGTGAAGTCAAAAAATTAAAGCAACATATTTATAGCAGATGTTTTTCTAGACCCCGAAGTTTTTATTTACATTTTTCAAAAATTTTTGAAATTTTGGTGGTTGTTTCAAGTCAAAATTACGGTTTTTCACAAAAAGAATCCGCGATTTTGTAGCTGTAAAATCCTTCCCAAAGTAAAAAAAAAAAAGGAAAACGTTGAGGTTCGGTATTTTATATGTAGAAAATATGTAAAAAATTTGAAACGAATCAGTGAAGTACTTTTTAAATGACGATGTCCACGGGTTTTAAAAACGTGCTTTCGAGAAAAACGCGTTTGAAGTTTCTACGCAAAAACGAAGGAAACAATTTTTTCAACTCACACTGAATAATCTTTACTAAAAAAATTTGACACAACATTCTTCAAATGTTTTACAATAAGAAAATAAAAAGATAAAAATCATTGGTTTTTCAAAAGTGTTGGACCCTACCACTCCCTTAAAACACTGTGCAATGAAATTTGGCAAAAATTGATAGTGTTACACCTTTTGAATATATTTGTGCAATTTTACATAGGAAAATACGTCACTTATTGAAAAAAAAAAAAAAAATAAAATAAGTTCAACATTATTGATTCTTGGTACACTGTTAAAAATTTTCTTAAATTTCATACACTTTCTATTCAAAATGTATTTAAATGTACTTGATATTTCATAAGCCAGATATTTGAAACGTACGTTAGGTAAACATGTTTGAAAAATGTATAATTTAGAAACATCTACTTGAGTTCAATGCACTTTATATAATTGATGTATTAAAACGTACCTGAAATTTAATAAACTAGATATTTGAAACATGAATACATCTATTAAATTAACCCAACCCAAGTGAAAATGTCACAATCTGACCCAAGTGCAAAAGACACTTTTTAGACATTTTAGACACTTAGTAGACACACTTTTAGACATTTAGACACTATTTAGACATTTTTAGACACTATACAGACAATTTTAGACACTTTTTAGATATTGATCAAGACACTTTTTAAACAATTTTAGATATTTTAGACACTATTTAGACATTCTTAGACTTTTGAGATATTATTTATACATTTCTATTTATAGAAATTCAACATATTATAGTATAATCATATGATATATAATATTTTATATTTATAGAAAACCAAATAACATTTCTAAATTTCGTAATTCTTTCATTAGGCAACTTTTATCATATTACTTGAAACAAACATGAATTTGTATCATACAGAACTAAGAAATCGATCGTTTTTATCACAACAAAATTATTAACTAGAAAATAATTTTTCAATAATAATAAAAATAATAATAACAATACAAAAATAATAATAGTAACAATAAAAAAAATAATAATATACGTTGAAATCGATAAACCTGTTTCGGAAGATACAATTTTACTTTTTGTTTATAAAAAAAAGATGAAAGTTGTCTACTTGCAAAATTACGTACATTAAATTATTTTTATAGATTATACTTCGAAAATGAGATACTGTGATTTTTCAAGAAAAATTAAATATTCATCTTTGAATTTTAGAAAACTAAGTACAAAGAATTTATATAGCAAACCATAAAAATACTGAAAACCTATGAAAATACTCGAGAATGTACATAAATACAAAAATACGAAAAATAGTGAAAACACTGAAAATCTATAAAATATGAATTAATTGAATTTGTTATTATTTTTATAAGAAATTATTTTGTATGAAAACTAATTAAATTATTACAATTTAAAAATGAAAAATCCATTTTAAATAATAATATTCAAAATGCATGTATGAATAATAATAAAATTTTTTAAATTAAAATAAAAAAATCAACTTAAATTAAATATTATGAAAAAACTGATTAATTTATTCAATATAAACATGATTTTATATTAAATAAAATAAATTTATATAAAAAATAACATTAAATTTTATTGATTTGTATTCTCTAGATAAATATAACCAAGTAACTATTATAAAATAATATCACAAAATTTATAAAAATTCCAAAAATCTAAAAATCCACATAGAAATCTATGCAAATACGAGATAATTTTCAATATACTTTAAATACCAAATAGATACATACCGAGGTATCTCGATCATCATAATGTTGATTTCCACGATGTTATGAAGCTAGAATAAATTTTCACTTCTACTTTGAAATAAATAAATAAATAAATACACTGACTTCTCGACATTTAAGACCCCGCTAAAAATTAATTACAATAAATTAAAAATTCAAATTAAATTAAAAATAAATTAAAAAATTAAATAAACTAACCACTAAAAAAAACTCACGAAATTTGAAACTTTCATTTACAAATTTTTATTTCAAAAACTGTACACGATATCTTTTTTTTCATATCAGCATGCTCTGGAAGGTGCTCGGAGAATTTTCCGCAGTTTCAATTTTCGCAACCGCATTCTTTATTTGCAGAATGAGATCCTGGAAGAAAAATCCGAGACACGTGCGTTTCAGATTAAAGCGTGTTAATAGCTTGTTGGGGTACGAAGGGGTACACGAAATGGAATGCATTCAGATAAAGCCGCGCTTAAATTCATCTGGAGATAATCATCGCTCTTCGCTCTGTGCCGAGGTGGCGATCAAGTATGTTCAAGTTCCAAACGTTCAAAAATAAACGATGTAAAAAAAGAATTGTTTCCATTACCTTTCATAGTAAAAGAAATAAATAATTATTGAAGTTTAACCATTATTATCGTTATCGTCCTGAAACGTTTGGAACTTTTTGCAATGTTTGTTAATTGGATTTGTGTAGGCAGAAAAATTTTTGTTGAAAAATTATGTGTCTAAATTATTGTATATTTTATATTTAATTTAATTAAATTTAATCAAATCAATTATTAATTATTTTTACAATAAAAACATGTTCATATTTTATAAATAAACATAAAAATAATATAAATAAATAAATTTTTGTTTATATCGAAAAAATATTTATTGAAACTCACTTTGCTCCCCGAATCGGCTAAACAAGACCCATCGAAGCCAAAAATGATTTTGAGCGCGTGACAACCGATGGCCACGTTGAAGTCATCCTCGCATTGCATCCCGTCCCGAACAATTTCCAGGATCCAGTGTCTGTGAGCTTTAAATTCCATCGTGGAATTGTGCAAAAAATTCAAAAACTCTGGTATCGAATTCAAATTGACAGCTTCCACTGCGTTGAAATACGAATGGAGCGACAAATACAGCGGGTGAGATGGATCTGACATCACCATCGACGATCTTGCCAAAAATGTTGCGACAAAACCGTTGAGCCGAATTTCACGAATATTCGTATCCAAATTTTGTATGCCCTTTTGGATCGCACAGCAAAATCGCTGTAATAGGTATTTGTCTTTCGGGCTGTAAAACAAATGAAAGATTTTGATACATATTATATGAATTTCATTTTTTATTTTGGAATACCTTGTATTTTTTAAACTCTTCCCAAAATTCTTGTAAAATAAATTGTTTCGTGTTAAATAAAAAGTAATGATATTAAATAAACATAATAGTAATAATTTATAACAAAATAGGTAAAAATTATCAAAAATGTATTTACTGAAATGTAGAGAATAAAACAAATAGTCTCATGTTAATTTCAAAAAATTAACGATATTCAGATAATAATTCATAATACCTATAGAATTTAATTCCGAAATACCTTATTACCGCAAATTTACTTGAAGTTACTTGAAATTTGAGTGAAAAGTCAAAATTTAAACAATATTTTTTCTTTAAAGATTCCAAAAATTTGAAGTTATGGATAATAATTGTACTATAATATTTTCGTTTCATTTGCCATTGATTGAAAAATAATGACTTTCATTGTAAAAAGCAAGAAAAGTTTTTTCAAGTTTCCTAAGAATTTTCCTAAGTTTTCTAAGAATTTCATCTTTTATTTTGGAAAACCTTGCATTTTTCAAACCCCTCCCGAAATTCGAGCAAAATGAATATAAATAATAAATAAATGAATAATACATTATAATAATTAATAACAAAAAACTTAAAAATTATCAAAAATGTACTTACTGAAATCTAGAGAAAATAACAAATAGTTTTATGTTAATTTCAAAAGTTAAACAATATTCAGATAATAATCCATAATTAATAATAATTCTTATACCTATAGAAATTAATTCCAAAATACCTTATTACCGCAAATTTACTTAAAAGTACTTGAAATTTGAGTGAAAAGTCAAAATTTAAACAATATTTTTCTTTAAACATTCCAGAAATTTGAATTAATGGATAATAATTGTACTATAATATTCTTGTTTCATTTGCCATCGACTGAAAAATAATGACTCTCATTGCAAAAAGCAAGAAGAGTTTTCAAAGTTTTCTAAGAATTTCATTTTTAATTCTGGAATATCTTACATTTTTTAAACATGTTCCAAAGTTTTCGTAAAATAAATTATTGTTTCTTTTAAAAAAAAATATAAGTCATGATAATATATAATACATAATAATAATTTATAACAAAATACGCAAAAATTATCAAAAATGTACGTACTGAAATCTAGAGAATATAACAAATAGTTTTATGGTAATTTCAAAAGTTGAACGATATTCCGATAATAATTCATAATTAATAATAATTCGTAATACCTATAGAATTCGATTCCAAAACACCTTATTACTGCAAATTTACTTGAAATTACTTAAAATATGAGTGAAAAGTCAAAATTTTAACAATATTTTTTCTTCAAACATTCGAGAAATTTCAAGTGAAGGATAATAATTGTACTATAATATTCTCGTTTCATTTGCCATCGACTGAAAAATAATGACTCTCAGTGCAAAAAGCTAGAAAAGTTTTCTAAGTTTTCTTACAATTTCATTTTCAATTCGGGAATATCTTACATTTTTTAAATATGTTCCAAAGTTTTCGTAAAATAAATTATTGTTTCTTTAAAAAAAAAATAGAAGTCATGATAATATATAATACATTAGGGTGTCCCTTATTTTGGCGACCTCGGAATTTTTTCCATTCCCGCCCCTAAAGTTGTTCGAGGTATCAAAAAAAAATTTTATGCAAAGTTTCAGCTGATTCGAAGAATATTAACACGTGCCACCGAGAGGTTGAAATTTTAAATGGGAAATA
>JAPYZL010054597.1:0-26385 GCA_030522825.1 Platygaster orseoliae | reverse complement strand
TTCGTAAGCAGAGAAGAAAAGGGCATGAAAAATTCGATGTAAAATAGTATATCGTGTGTCATCGACCTTAGCCTTCGTTTTTAACATTTTAATGTTTAGTTGGGGAGTGTCAGTATTTCTACACATAACATTCGAATTTTTGACTAGAAACATTACTCTCATTATATATAAAATGGATTCTCAAATCGTACTTACCAAGAGTGGATGACAAAGTGACGATAATCATCGATGATATTCGCATATAGCAGAACAAGTCATTATATGCTGTAGATTTTATCCTAGATATGCGCAAAATACACTACACACGATAAATTTTGATGTTTGATTTAAATGCAAAGAGTTTGCTACTATCTTAAAAACTGATTTAAAAGGTGTAAAGCCAATTCGTTTTTTATCGTACTTATCATATGAAAATAGAGAATTGTAACGTACTTAGCAAATGTGATTTCTAAATTGAACCAAAATTTTGCAAATTAATTTCCTTTTCAAGTTGGGTAAAAATTTTGTCTGTAGAACTTCATTACAAAACGTTATTTCATAAAAAGTTCAAATTTCGGAGAAAACATTTAAATATACGTGAATATAACATTTTCAAAACAAAAAATCACAATCAATCAATTTATTCGATGATTAAAATATACAATTTGAATTAG
Source organism: Platygaster orseoliae (assembly GCA_030522825.1). NCBI lineage: Eukaryota > Metazoa > Arthropoda > Insecta > Hymenoptera > Platygastridae > Platygaster > Platygaster orseoliae. The sequence goes on along the minus strand of JAPYZL010054597.1, from coordinate 25,732 downwards.
TAGATTACGCTAGAAATATCAAGCGCGTTTGGAACTTACTTTGATAATTTATTATGTGTTTCAATGTTCCTAAGGATAATTATTTTAACTTTGTTAAGCATTAACTTGATATATGAATTTTACCGAATGAAGAAAGTGCGATTTTACGTTATGATAAAGGTGAAAAAACAATAAGGTAGATCCGTGAAATCAATATAAAAAAAAATCTTCCATAAAATTGTGTTATCTCTTGATTATAAGATTATAGCGAAAATGTTTTAGTTTATTCTGATACGTTATCATAATCATCGGTCGATGATAAATGAGTGACACGAACGTTGTGAGCAGCGTCAAAAAAAGTATGCTTTAATTTCGGATCTTTCCCACCCAAAAATCGGTCGATGAAGACCAGATTGAAGAACAAAAAATTTTCGAATAATAAAATAAGGTATTCAAGTAGAAACGCCATACGGTTAACTTTTCAAGAATTGAAGCAGTTTCATATCATAGATTTATTGAAGCTCAACTCTTTATCAGATGAGAAAGTGAGGGTAATAAGAGGAAACCGTACACGCTGTAGTGCGAGAGAGACGAATAGAACGGAAAGCGAATGAGAGGAAGGAGGACGAAAAGATTTCCTGTACGGTTTCCTCTTAATGTCTGCTTTGGTAAATGGTTTTTCAAATATCTTGTAGAACGTGCTTACTTTATACTACTCATTTCTTTTTATAGAAGCTGACTCAACTTTTCATTTATTAACACTTAATGATAGTCGATTTATACCGTATTGAATAGATCGATAGATTCTTTTGCACATGAATCTTTGTATTTTTTATTGGTATTCATAAGATTTGTGTCGTTTTTCAACATTTCTAAAGATTTCCAATATATAAAAATTAAATATTTTCAATTTAAATTTAATAATATAATAAAAATGTTTATTTCATAGAGTTCTATAACTTTCACTATTTCTTTAGAATTTGTCTGATGCGTAAGATATTTCGGTATTTTCATGAATTTCTATATGAAATTCAATGCATGAGGTTCCAAAGTTTTTTTTAAACTTATAGCACTTTTGTAGATACAAGTTTGTTTTATTTTTGTAATAGGCAGTTGAAACAATTTTTCAAGTATTCATTGTATACTTTTTCCTAGCAAAACACCATAATTGGAATTAGATTTTATTGAAAATTAGTCTAAAACTACGACTAGAGTTTTTCTTAATAAATTTTAAGATTGTAACAATTCATCTAATCTGATTGGAATTTAGATTGGAAAAAAATCATTCTAAAATCGATATTATTTTTATTTTTTGTTCAATAACATTATCGATTCGTAAAACTCTGTAATTTTTTTCACTGAAATTTCACTATTTTCATTTTCGCACATTTTTATAAATTTATAAATTCATTATCAGAAGTTTTCATTTTATTTTTGCGTAAAATATTTAATTTTATTTGAAATCCCTGGAAGTATCTTGGTCTTAACTTCGGTAAATGGAAAAAATAGAATTTGCTGAAGTAACAAAAAAAATGTGCTGATCAAAGAAAACTAGACTGAACGAATTTTTTTCAGCTGCAGCTTATTTTTTTGTTGCCAGAACACAATCATCATCCATTAAAATTCATTGAATAGTAATTTTGTTCTGATAGCAACAAAGATTTGTTGATCTTCTTTGATACAGAGAATCCTTTTTCAACCTCATCTGTGGTTAGTGCAACAACATAAAAAGTTACTGCAATCTTTGTAAGGCTTGCAGTAACTTTTGATGTGGTTGCACGAACCACAAAAGAGTTTATGTTTACACCATGAAAATAGTTGGGGTGAATGTTACTAAAACCACAACCATACATAGACAATGAAAAAAGAAAATACAAAGAAAAAAAAGTATAAAAAGAAGAAAAAAAAAAAAAAAAAAAAAAAAAAAAAATGAGAAAAATCGTGGGAAGTAGCTGATAATTTTGGCAGTGAAGAAAGTAGGCGAACGGCGAATACCGAAAGAGAGTCGAACGAATCTCGTCAACGTCGAAGGTCTTGAGAGCGCAAGGTCCGGGTCCCACAGATTGGCCATTCTTGCATGGGTGCCACGGACACTCACAATCAGCTCGCCCTGTATTGGGTTTCACCTGTCATGTCTCCACTCCATCATTAAGTGAACAATGCCGCGGTGGTTCCACTTCGTACCGTTCCGTTTCACCCCTTTCACAAAAACAAACAAACAAACAAAAAACTAAATACCCAACATTCACGCACTTTTGTTACCCCCCTCCCTCCGTCGTTTCTGGAGCAAACCCATAATCGCAGGCCTCGCCACATCCGGCTCTTGCAAATTCTAATCACTTCATTCTTTTCTCGATTTTATACCATTTGTGCCTTACCCTTGCCACCCTTATGCCTCTCTACATATCTTGTCGCGGGTTGTCACGAATTTTGAAGATCTTCTTTCTACTTCCACGAGATACCTTTTTTTTCAACTTGGCAAATTTCCGGTATATTTATAATTTTATTCTTTTTTATTAAATAATAGATTGGATGTTGAAACTGATTTGATTTAATTGATTCGGAAAATTCTACCAGAAACCATTCTTCTTTAGCTCTTCCAATATTCAACATAATATACCATCATCAGAACATAATTCCCGTGACTGCAAAATCAAAAAATTTGGATCACATCGCCGTTAGACGTAACAAACGAAATTCGCATAAATTCCATCAGGCAGAATCTAATAAAACCACCACTCGCAAGTTTTTCTCCCTTCCCGCATTCCACTGGCGGTTTTTCCGAGAGGGGTTCCGAGAAATCGCGGGCTTTTCGAGCGGCGAGAGCGAAATTTCTCGGGCCTCGCTTCATTATCGGCCATATCGGCGGGCGCGGATAAACGCTGGAATTAACTCATAACGTGGAATGCCACTCCAATTACGGGCCCTTGCCGGGACGCCACGCTCATAGCATGCGAGACAAAGAGCCACCAAGTATTCTGAGGAATCCCAACTGCACTCGTTGGGATCCGTCAGCGATCCGATCGCGGCGCATCGCGATCGGCATCCGACTATAAGTGTTTTCGCCAACTTTACGTCAACTCTTGCCAGAGCAATTACCCCCAAAGCTCTTCCGTCGCAAGGTCGCCTTCGAACCGAGCGTTACAAACTCTCGAAATCTAGAACACAGGCAGATTTTCTCCCATCGTCCACTCAAAGTCGATATAAGAGTATATTCATTAAGAAATTTTGGTAATTTTACTCCCTCGATTTAAATTAATAGAAACTACTAATTATAGGTAAAATTTTACTAATTGAAAAAAAGAAAAGTGAGCCACTAATTGGAATTTGACTATGGCACAGACATTCTGTGCTGATGTTAAACAATCGTCATTAAAACGTCAAAGTGTAAGTGACATTTGCTACTGCGGTTGTATCCACTTACGTTGCATTCACTTCAGTTGCATTCACTTCAGTTGCATTCACTTCAGTTGCATTCACTTCACTTGCATCCACTTACGTTGCATTCACTTCAGTTGCATTCAAATTAGTTGCATTCACTTCAGTTGCACTCACTTCAGTTGTATTCACTTCAGTTGTATCCACTTCATATGCATTCACTTCAATTGCATTCACTTCAGTTGCATCCGCTTACGTTGCATTCGCTTTAGTTGAATTTACTTTAGTTGCATTCACTTCAGTTGCATTCACTTCAAATGCATTCACATCAGTTGCATTCACTTCAGTTGCATTCATCTACGTTGCATTCACTTCAAATGCATTCACATCAATTGCATTCACTTCAGTTGCATTCACTTCAAATGCATTCACATCAGTTGCATTCACTTCAGTTGCATTCACTTCAAATGCATTCACATTAGTTGCATTCACTTCAGTTGCATTCATCTACGTTGCATTCACTTCAGTTGCATTCAATGTACTTGCATTTACTTCAGTTGCATTCAAATTAGTTGCATTCAAATTAGTTACATTCACTTCAGTTGCATCCACTTCAGTTGCATCCGCTTCAGTTGCATTTACTTCAGTTGCATTCACTTCAGTTGCATTAAATTCAATTACATCAAATATCATTGCAAATTCACCGTTTATTTTACTACGAATGAAATTGCGGAACGTGCAAAATTACGTGACTCGATATCAATTACCTCGACCATCAATGTAATGATTTCATTTCGCAATGACAGTTTGCAATAAAAAAAAAAAAAAAAAAACATGGTTCGAAAACGAGGTTGCTCAAAACGTCACTTTAGCGAACGCTAGTCTTTAACTCCTTAGCTATTTGTTTCATTGAATGCCTCAACTTTCAACGTAAATGTCATAGAAGAATAATAACCGTCGTCGCGTTCGATTAATCATAGCTCCCGCGCAGAATCGCGGCGTGACTGATTTATCGCAAGAATTACACCGAACGCTGTTCGATAATGGAGCCGCATTTTTCTCCAGGATGAATTGCATGTGTTTCCAAGCCAGGGAAAAATTTGAGAAAAATTGAAGATTTTTTTTTTCCGGTTTGAGGAGTTTATGGCAGGAGTACTTTTATTTTCTTGGTTAAAATAGGTGGGATTCGACTTTTTTCGACAGTTTTTGTAGAGTCGAAATTTTTCCAAAGTTTAGACAGTGTTTTGGTAGATTTTTCAGTTGAAAATTAGGCAAAAAATTTAGCGATCTATATAGTTTTTCAATAGTTTGAACATTTTTTAAAGTCATTTTTTTAAAAGAACATTTTTTAAATACTGTCCTACGTCAGTTTTGACAATCTTGATAGTTTGACAGCTTTCCATAATCCATAAGCAACAATTTCAACGATTGTACCTTCATCAATCATCGCAGTCTTGACAACTCACAAGTTCAGAAGTTTTTGACAGTCCTGTCAGTTTTTCAAAATGTTCAAATGATTGTATCTCATCCAACATTTTTGACAGTCTGAATTTTCCGAAGAAGAAACATCACATTAGTGAATTTCCATTGAACAGTTCTCCAGTTTTTCTACATCCAGGAAAACTCATGATTCAGTCCTCGGATTGCAGCTCCTTCATTCATGAGCTTCGCTTTTTTGTTTCTCCCGAAATTTGGTACTCGGGGAACATGGGACTTTGGCCGGTGTAGTATGCGAAAAAAAAAGCTACACGCTCGTATCCGAAAGGAGGGAATAGAGAGGAAAGTGGGAAGGGGCTATAAGCTTGGTTCTGCGTGGTTCCCATGGATTCCAGGCGGGTATATCTTGAGCGCGGATCGACGGGCGGACGGGGCCGAGTTGCTGCCACCGCCCGCGTATCTCCTGATGCATCGCCTCACCTTTCAGTGCGTATTTAAACGATACGATAGTTTTATACGGACGATCTGATATCGGACTTCGAGGGTGAACGGATTGCTGCCGATGTTGCGCTCTTTCCCTAAGGACGGCCACTGCTTTTTTCCAGCCTCTCTCTTCTATCAAGGGCGCATATTGGTTAGGAGGGGGGAGGGTATGGGCACGAATCGCATAAAAAAACCCATAATTTCATATTTACAAAAAATATTGAATTGAACAATCAACACAATTAGACACAACGATTTTTTTTGTTTTTCGATGTTTTTCCTGTACTCCGCGCACTTAAACAACTGTAACTCCGTCAATTTTCGACCGATTTTCAATTGCTATACGGTTTTGAAAACTATAAACATTCAGCTTTTAAAATATAAATCTGGACTTTTTATAAAAGTTATCTAAGATTTACCCATTTTTTCACATTTTGTACAGTTTGACGTCTTTTTTATGTAACAAATACTGAAAAACATTCACCCTACACAGTTGTTATCAAAGTACATTCTATCTTGAGTCAAAACTGCTATGGATTTTCAAAATCGGTTGAAAAATGTTCGAGTTACAACGTTTTCTGTAAACAGGAAAATTTGATTCTTATCATGATGTGGATGTCGTGCCATGTCAGGATTGTGCATATGACTTCAGTATATCATTACCATCGTATGATTAATGATGATTGATACGAAATGTGAAATCAACAAATATTACAAGAACGTCTTAAAAAATCCTATTCCACATAAAAAAAAACCTAACTTCCCTAATAGTGAAGAACATATTTCATTTATCCATGGCATCTAAATCACCATGAGTATCTAAGAACAAATTCGAGTGAATAAATATCACTGATTATCGTCTATTACGAGAATAATTATTCCACGCTTTAAAGTAGTTTTCGTTTTTTTCTTAGGACTAATATACCTGTTGCGTTTATCGTCGAGTTGCTCGCACGCTGTTTGTATTCACAGTGAGAGGCTGCCGAACCGGGCCTGCTCATCGGTAGGCATTAATCACATGCTATTACGCTAACCGCTCGGCAGCATCAGCTTCTATTCTGCCGCGCTCGCGAGCCATTTTTTCCCCCGTTCTTTAGAGACGTTTCAAAGCGTTGAATTATTGCAGGCAATAATTGCGTAAATCAATTGAAATTATTTTACAATGATTCTGGGAAGCTTTTGGATCTTATGATACGTGGATTTTTTCACTTTTCGGTTTGATAACATTTTTATGTATTTTTCAAAAAAGGAAATGAAAAAAATTATGAAATATTATATTGTGCAATGAAATATATCAAACATGCTTATGTAGGAATAAATGTTGATGTATATGTATCGTTACAGAATCATAAATCGAAATTTGTAAATATTTTATATGCGGGATATATATCATGTTGAGTATATTTTTTTATGAACATGTATTTCTGTAATACCAATATTTCTATTAATTGTGTTTGTTTTTCTTTTTTAAATATAACCTAAAGTCAACTGTGCAAATTGATTATAAAAAAGCTGTAATTACTGGTTATATACTGTGAACTTTGAATTTCGAAATTTTTGGTTAATTGTGAAAATATGTAAAAGTAATTTCAATCAACATTGGAACAATATTCCTTTGATGAGAATCGAAATTTTTCATCGAATTTCTTACAAAAAATTGATTGAATTTTGATTTTTGAAAATTTTTGATTTCTAATTTTGGGAATAGATTGAATTGATTAAATTTATTGAAAAAACTCGATTATAAAAAAGCTGTAATCTCTCTAAATTCCTTCGAGTGAATTTTTTGCCCGATGCTTCGAGTGAATTTGGATTCACTCGTTACGAGTGGATTTTGACTCTAAAGCGAATGAATGCTACTACTCCTGACGTTCGAGTGAAAAAATCACTCGAATCTCAAGAGCGACTGCATACATTCTATGGTGTGTGTATAGTTGGAATTTTTTTTGAGTTTTTATAAATAATACAACGAGCTACTTATTGGGTTGATCACTAATTTCGTATTTGATATTGTAGAATCATATTTAATTTGTATATACAGGTTTCCAATTAAAAACTGTTTGGATTTCTTAAGTTTTTTTTCAAACAAGAAGCATGAATTATTTGTTAGTATATTTTTTATATTTATTTTTATTTTATTTTTACTTTAAGCCCTTGTTGGTGAATTTTTTATTTAAAAATATGCAACTATACGAAGCTCCTTTCGAACTTGTCTTTTTTATTTTCTTCATGAATATACGCGTTCGATAGAGTAATGGTTAGGTAGGTAGGGTTAGAATATAAAGGTTGTAGGTTCAACTCCTGATAAGATCAACTGCTGATGTAACTGGTTTGCATTTTTATGTAGTGTAGATGATTCTCCTAGAGAAAGTATGTATATATAAAATAAAAAATTTTTTTCATCGAAGTTTCAATTTCGTAAATTTTAGGATTCACTCGAACGAAAAGTTCGAATTCACTACCTTTCGAGTCGCAGTATTTTGGCTACCTCTTCGAGTGAATTTTCACTCTTTCCGAGTGAAAATTCACTCGAAGGAATTAAGAAACAGCAATATTGCTGTTTCTATACTGTGAACTGTGAATTTTAAAGATTTTTGGCGAATTGTAAAAAGTTATAAAAGTAATTTCAATCAACGTTAGCTAAATATTTTTTTAATAAGAATTGAAATTTTATATTTAATTGATTACAAAATAATGGATGGAATTGATCGAAAAAACTCGTATTTGAAAAAGCTGTAATTACTGTTTCTATACTGTGAACTATGAATTTTGAAGATTGTTGGTGCATTGTGAAAACTTGTGACAATAATTTCAATCAACGTTGGAAAATATTCCTTTACTAAAAGTGGAAATTTTATATTTAATTGGTCATATAACAATTAATTGAATTTGGATTTTTGGAAATTTTTGATTTCTGATTTTGAAAATTGATTAAATTGATTGAATTCATTGAAAAAACTTGATTATAAAAAAGCTGTAATAACTGTTTACATACTGTGAACTTTGAATTTCGAAGATTGTTGATGAATTGTGAAAAGTTGTAGAAGTAAATTCCATCAACATTGGAAAAATATTCCTTTAGTAAGAATTCAAATTTTATATATAATTAATTTGAAAGAAATTAATTGAATTTTGATTTTTGAAAGTTTTTGATTTATGATTTTGAAACTTAACTGAATTGATAAAACTGATTGAATTGATTGAATCGATTAAAAAAACTTGATTAGAAAAAAACTGTAATTACTGTTTGTGAACTTTGAATTTCGAAGATTTTTGATGAATTATGAAAAGTTTTAAAAGTATTGAATATATAATTTCAATTAACGCTGGAAAAAATTTCTTTATTTAGAATTGAAATTTTATACTAAATTGATATGTAAAAAATTGATTGAATTTAGATTTTCGAAAAATATTGATTTTCGATTTTGAAAATTGTATTAAATAGATGTAAAAAACTTGATTATATGTATATTGGGAAAATATTCCTTTACTAAGAATTGAAACTTTATTAGTACATTATGGAATATAGTGCAAGGGTCGAATTTGGCGAAGACGAGGGTTCAGGCCCAAGGCGAAGCCGAGGGTTTGAATCGTCGTCGCAAAATGAGACACTTGCACTAAGTTACATAAGTATCTTATGCAATTCTAGTCTCAAAGCCCGTCCAAATGTAAAACTTTGAGGTTAGAAGTGCATAAAATATATAATTGATGCAAAAAAACTTATTGAATTTTGATTTTTGAAAATTTTCGATTTTTGAATTTGAAAATTGATCGAATTGATTAAATTGATTAAAAAACTTAATTCAAATAAAACTGTAGTTACTGTTTATGTATTGTAAACTTTGAATTTCGAAAATTTTTGATGAATTACAAAAAGTTGTAAAAGTATTTAATATATAGTTTCAATCAACGTTAGAAAAATATTCCTTTTATTAGAATTGAAATTTTATACTTAATTGATCTTAAAAAAATTGATTGAATTTTGATTTTTGAAAATTTTTGATTTTTGATTTTGAAAATTGATTAAATTGATTAAAAAATCTTGATTGTAAAAAAGCTGTAATTACTGTTTATATGTATACTGTGAACTGCGAATTTCAAAGATTGTTGGTGAATTGTGAAAAGTTGTAAAAGTACATTCCATCAACGTTGGAAAAATATTCCTTTACTAAGAATTCAAATTTTCTATATAATTAATTTAAAAAAAATTGATTGCATTTTGATTCTCAAAAATTTTTGATTTATGATTTTGAAAATTAACTGAATTGATAAAATTTATTGAATTGATTGGTTTGATTGAACTGATTAAAAAAACATGATTCTAAAAAAACTTTGATTACTGTTCATGTACTGTGAACTTTAAATTTTGAAGATTTTTGATGAATTATGGAAAGTTTTAAAAGTATTTAATATACAATTTCAATCAACGTTAGAAAAAATCTCTTTATTTATATAGAATTGAAATTTTATACTAAATTAATTTTAAAAAAATTGATTGAATTTCGATTTTTAAAAATTATTGAATTTTGATTTCAAAAATTGTATTAAATTGATTTTAAAAAAATTGATTATATATTGGGAAAATATTCCTTTACTAAAAATTGAATATTATATAGAATTGATTCAAAAAAATTGATTGATTTTTGATCTTTAAAAATTTTTGACTTTCGATTTTAAAAGCTGATTGAATTGATTAAAAAAACTTGATTATAAAAAAACGGTAATTACTGTTTATGCACTGTGAACTGTGAACTTTGAATTTCGAAGCTTTTTGATAAATTATGAAAAAAGTTGTAAAGGTATTTAATATGTATAATTTCAATCATCGTTGGAAAAATATTCCTTTAATGAGAATTTAAATTTTATAGTAAATTAATTTTTAAAAAATTTATTGAATTTTGATTTTTTATAATTTTTTATTTTTAATTTTAAAGATTGATTGAATTGATTAAAAAATTTTGATTCTAAAAAAGCTGTAATTACTGTTTATATACTGTGAACTTTGAATTTCGAAGATTGTTGGTGAATTTTGAAAATTCGCTAAAGTAATCTCAATAAACGTTATAAAAATATTCCTATACTAAGGATTGAAACGCCATTAATAATTCATGTCAAAAACTCAGATTTTTTTACATTAAAGCATAAAAAATATAAATATCTAAAAAAAACATAATTTCATTAAAGTGTTTGTCACAAGTCCAAAGAATGCTTCAAGATTTCACATGAGAACCCAAACGCCCTCGTCAACCTCAAAAATACCCCACAATATTTTAAACTTTCGTAGACCAAACTCGGTTAAAAAGTAGCCCTTTTCGGCTTTCATCCGCGTATCACCGAAAGCCCGAACCGGTCACGCGCGAAAGCGTTTTATAATCGAATCGACGACGTCGAGTCCTTCTCATCATAGGGCCACTGATCTTGCACATTGATTGGATCGATCGCGATCTCTTTTTTCGCCCTTTCTTTTTCTCTCGTTCTCGATCCGATGGAGTCGATTCGATCGGCTAATGCGTACGACTGTTGCGTTGCCCCAGGGCATTTCTCATTGACAATTAATTAACGAGGCGGATTTCTCTTGTTGCAGATACGCGGGAGACGGGTTTCGTGAACGCCATCACCGCGGCCGGCGTCACTTACGCGGTCACCAAGGCCTGCACCATGGGAGAGCTCGTCGAGTGCTCATGCGACAAGATGACCAGGAAAGGTCGGTTTTCTTCTTTTTCCGTGGAGAAAACTCCTTTATCAAATGTCTCGTCATTTGTGGGAGTAGAAGACAGCTTTTCCACATAAAAGAGATGTGTTTTCATTTTGTGTTCTAGATCGTACTTCAGGAAAATTCTCCAGACCGAAAAATAAAAACGTTCCGACAGAAGGAGATTGGGAATGGGGTGGTTGTGGGGATAACGTAAATTTTGGCTTTCGCAAGTCGCGAGAGTTTATGGATGCTCCATACAGAAAACGAAGCGATATAAAAACGTTAGTGAAGCTGCACAACAGTAATGCTGGGCGTTTGGTGAGTTGGAAGTATTTTGAATTTTTTCATGGGTTTTCATGAGGACTTTAGAGTTTTTCTATAAATAGTCTAAATTTTCTATAAAAAAAATAATTTTTTTATATATAATCAAAAATATATAATAAATAGGAAGTTCGTATTTTAAAAATCCCTTTCAGGCCGTGAGAAACTACATGCGCACCGAATGCAAATGCCATGGTTTATCCGGTTCCTGCACAGTTCGCACATGCTGGCGGAAAATGCCCTCGTTTCGCGAGGTCGGAAAACGCCTGAAAGAGTCGTTTGACGGCGCCGCCAAAGTTATACCGAACAACGATGGGCATAATTTCATAACCGAAGGGCCTACGATCAAGCCCCCGGGGAAATTCGACCTAATTTATAGCGAGGACTCGCCAGACTTTTGCCGGCCGAACCGTAAGACCGGCTCCCTTGGGACTTCGGGGAGGCAGTGCAACTCCACGAGTCCCGGGGTCGACGGCTGTGAACTGCTTTGTTGCGGTCGAGGGTACGACACGAGGATCGTCAAGGAAAAGGTAAATTGTCAGTGCAGATTTAAGTGGTGCTGCGAGGTGACTTGCAACACCTGCGTCGTCAAAAAATCAGTCAATACTTGTCGCTAGTCGTTGTAGAGAAACATTTTTATGCCATTCTAACCTTGAAATCCCAACTTCGAAACGATTTAGCGGTTCTCGTCAGGGGCGTAGGCAGAAAAGTTTTTCGGAAAGGGTTTTTTAAAAAAATCTGTCTCGATATTATTTACTTTAAAATATATATAAAACTGAAAATTTTTAGAACACTTTTACTCCTAGAGCATCGGATTTTAGAATACTTTATAGAAATTCATGTCATCGGAAAAATCTTTGAGTTGTATAAATGATGAGAAATCATGAAGAATATTAACCCTCGAATGGTACACTCACTTTTTTACCTTCAAACGGTACACTGGGGTACAAACGTACCCCACGCGTGTGATTGCAATTTTTGCAGGTAAAAATGTATGAAAATGGGCCTCATAATATATCATTTTCTTCGTTTTTAAATTGCACAGACAGCTGTGTAAGTGGAAGTGCGGAAATTTGTATATAAATAATAGATAAATTGACTGGAACAAAAAATGAAATTCAAAAAACGTAATTTTGACGTTTTTTTATAAAAATTACGATGAATTTGCGGATTTTTAACCGATTCAAAAAAAATTAAATGATTCTAAAATTCGAAATAATTCTATAGAAACGGTATATTTTAGAATTTCGATTTTTTTTAAAAAGTGCAATTATTTGGAAAAGTCGAAGTTAAAAAATCGGATTTTAGAAAATGCCACGAAAAAAGCTGAAAAATTATTTGAAAAATTTATTTATGATCGCTAATACAATAGAATACAATATTATTAGAAAATAAAATAAACGAATCAAATTTTTTAAATGATGGAATAAAGATCACTATAAATTAAAAAAAAACTTTTTCTACTTCAAAATTGAATGAAATTAGTTAAGTAAATGATTAAAAACGATTACGTAATAATGATTGTTATTTACGTGGTAAAACAACTGATATTTGAACTAATATTCTCATGAGTCCCATTTTCACTGACAGCATAAAACGCCAACGGCAACGGTACATTGGGGTACAAATGTACCCCACGCCAACTTTGACTCCTCCTTATTCCAGAAAGGCCAAAGGAAAACTGGCTTTACCACCCTTTTTTTCTTTTTCTATGAACTCTAAAATGAATTATGGTTATAGTCCCAGGTCGGAAAATTCCGAATTCTCGTTTTTACACGGCTCTAAAGATGGCTTGGGGTACATTTGTACACCAGTGTACCGTTCTAGGGTTAAAAGTATGAGTAAAAAATAATATCGACTATATCATTTTTTAATTCATTGAATTATTTTTTTATTTAAATTAAAAAAAAAAATTTTTTTTATATATTATTTATTTTGATTTTTTTTTAATTTATTTAAAAAAAATTTTTTTTTTAATTTAATTTATTTTAATTTTCTTCTTTTTCATTTTTTTTTGCTAATTTTTTTTTATTTAAAAAAATTTTTTTTTATTAAAAAAAACTTTTTTTCTATTTTATAATTATTCTTTCATTCTATTATTTTTTTTTTTATATTATTATTTTTGCATTTTTTTAATTATTTCACGTTATCTTGAATACATAAAAAAAACTTTTGTCCATAAACTACGAACTGAATATAAGTTTTAAACTCCAAAATCAGCAGAATCAAAAAATCTTTTTACCGAAACCAAATCGCTGAAGATTAAAAATCATAAAATGTTCGAAGAAATTTATTTTTGAGTATTTAAGCATTTTAAAAATTTTCCATAGTTTATGATATTTATACAGTTTTTCTGTAATTCTATTGTTTGTATTTTTATAGATTTTTCAACATTCTATGCGAAAGTTTTGAAATTTACGACGATTTTGAGTTTTTAGTATTTCTATAGAACTCTAGTTTCAAAAGATTTTAAGTATTTTCAAACATGTCTGGGAAAACTATATCTTCGTAAATTCTCATCGATTTCTATTATTTCGTATATATTTTTATATACCTTCTTGTTGGAAATATAGGTTGTCAAGAATTCCTAAACGTACGTATTTATTCAGATTTTTCAGAAAATATTTTATTCATAAAAATGTAATACTTTCAGTGTTACTTCAGTTTGTCTATGATTTCAAATAGTTGTTGGTATTTTTATTAATTTCTGTCTGAATTTCCAAAAATTCAAAGGTCCAGAGTTCAAAATTTCTTATTTGTTCAATATTTTTTCTAATTCTTGTTTTTTTTTTTTTCAATAATCAGTGAGTCAAAACAATTCCTTACATTTCTTTTTCGTACTTTATCCTAGCTAAATATTTATATCTATATTTCTTCTGAAAGCAGAAAAGCTGTTATTTTAGATTGAGTCAAATAAAGAATTCTGAATTATATTTAAATTCTAGAACTAACAACAGAAAACTATTTTTCATAATCTTTGCATTTCAGTAAGTACATTTTTTATAATTTTTATAATATTTTATTCTTTTTCGTTTATTTTGTAATAATTACTTTATCAAGCCACTGAACTATTGTGTTAGTTCTTTCATTTTCATTAATTTTTAAGTTCATTATTTTCATATATATTTTTTTTTTTTACATGATATAATAATTAATTTCATTCCAATTCTGGGAAAAGTTTGAACCCTCGAAAACCCCCTCTGCCTACGCACCTGGCTCTCATGGCATAAAATATTGTATTCGACTTGATGCAAATATCGATTTTGATGATTCGAATCCTCGGCTTCGCCTCGTACTGGAACCTCCGTCTTTGCCAAAATCAACATTTTCACCAGGTTAAATGAATATTATTGCAACTTTTTCTGGATACATTTAAACTCTGAATTTTTTCAGTGAAATCACGATTCAGGCATAAACGAATTGAATAATAATGCACGGAGAAAAACTTTTTGTATATTTTATCGAAACGGCGGTAGAATTTACCAAAACCAAACTTTTGGCGAAGTGGTGATAATTTCCAACATTAGTACTTTTTACCAAAATAAACGGAGATTCTCCTGTATCTTTGTTAAATTTTTTCAACTTCCTGGTATAAAATACCAAACACGTTTGGTAAAATATCCTAAACACATTTAATACTGAAAATGTAGGCAAAAAAAATGAAAATGAAAATTGAATTTTTTCATTTCATTTGGTGGGCGCCTTTTTTAGAAGTCTAAAGATAAACATTAGCACCCTAATGGCATACTCACAAAGGGCTCGGACCAGGTTGAAGTCGAATGGGTCAAATTCATATATTACTTATAATCTATATAATATCGTATATATAGATATAGTAATATATGAATTCGACCATTCGACTTCGACTTGGTCGAGTTCTTGTGTGGAGGCCTTAATGGCATAGTTCCCCTGATGCATATAATGTCACTTCTAATAGTAAAGGTTAGGTAAAGCTCCTACATGGGTCAAAAAATCCGTTCCTCATAACTAGGGGAACGTTCCTGAGTGGAAGAATTATTTTTTTTTGTCAAACTGCTTGGTATTTTTTTTTTCAAACTGTTTGGTATTTTTTTTTCAAACTAGTAATTAATGCCAAATATACCCGTTACCCCCGTTACCTTCATTTTACCAAACTTTTGGCAATATATACCAATGTTGGAAATTATCACCACTTCGCCAAAAGTTTAGTAAATTCTACCCGCCGTTTCGATAAAATTAAAAAAAAATTTTTCTGCGTGTATTTCAATTTTTTTTTCTCATTTGGTATCATTTTAAACAAAGTTGTTGAATGAATGAATTTCGTTTAACACCGGTACATAGTTTTTAATGTTTCTACGCTACGATTATTCATCAGCTGATTTGTGATAACTTTGATAGAGAGAATGTTTTAAATTTGACGGGAACAAAAGTGCTTATGACTCTCAAATTCGAGCTGGTTGAGTATATGTGATAAGTGAGTGATAATTTCATATAATACTGTAAGCTAGAACATTTAAAAATGAATGAGAAGATGAATTTCGCTAATGTGATTTTCGATTGTTACGTATTAATTATTATTTCACACTAAATAAAGTTTTTTCATTAGTTTTTTTTTTTTAAAGTCAGTATATAAATGAAAAAAATTGTTGACATTACTTTGTAGATTCTAAGCATGTAAATATAAGCTTGATAAGTTTAATTTAAAATAAATAATATTACTCGTCACAGCAGTTTTTTGTTATGTCATTTTTCTATTTTACAAGAAAAAAATTTAGTTATCACAACTACACAAAATTCAGTTCTTCATTGAAACTTTTTGCTATCAGCAATTATTTTAAATTTTATTCAACTATTAATTTTCACAAACTTCATTTAAAAACTTTTTATACACATCATATCATCTTTATTTTTGATACTATATACATTTCTCCAACAAAATCAAATTATCCTTATACGTATTATATACATAGTCTATAAGCTACACATAAAAGTAGTGCTCGTATGTTCTGTAAATACAAGACTGAGTACTCGATCGTTATACGTTATTAAGTAATCGCTGTGAACCTACATAAGTTGTGTAATCTAAGATCATCATTAGCTAATACGTAACAGAATTTCCTCTGACAAATCTACGAGCAGGCTTGTTACTTTAGCGAACAAAAAAATATACCACGTATTTATGCAATTACCAGCAACAATCTGCTCATTATTTATGGCATTTTAACGATTTCCATTATAATCATCCCGTTTCCAACCAAACTTGAAATGCCATTCCCAGTTGAAGATGAATGACTCATCCAACATTTTATGATGCAAAGTTAACAATTTTGTTCACTTTCCACTTCTATGAAAAATGGATCTAGAAAATGTCAATAAAATGGTATGATGAACAGGAAAATCAAATGTTAATAAAAATCCTCTCAACTCTTATATTATTCAATATTCCGTTAGTTTTATAGAGGTTTTCTGTGATAAAACCAGATGGTTCGTTTACGAGCTGTGTAAAACAAAGCTTTTAGATGTAATTCAACCTTTATCCCCTTAAAGACAGAAAACCGATAAAAATTGAAGACAATAAGTTCCTCTCTCTATAAAATAGTTTTACAGCGCGGCTGGAATTTCGCGGGGCCATAAAAGCCACGGTAAAAGGCATTAAAGTCGCGCTGCTGCCGCTAAAAATCCCAGGTAACGTCGTTTTTATTGGAAGTCAAAAATTAACGCGACAAAACCAGTGCACCGAGACCGGAGTAATTAATAGTAGTATAATCAAGGTGATAAAAAATTTAATTTTCATGATCAAAGGACAGGGTCATTTCAAAGTAAGGTTATGAATTCTCGGTTCCATTATACTTTCTGTGGTGGAAACCAATTTCATTAAAAAATTCCATCAATCAATTTGGTTTGGCTCAAGTTTTTTTTTCAGGATTGCGTATACTTGGTCAAATATCGTTCCATCATGATGGCTTGATTGCCGAGAGAATCCGAAACTGTTCGATCGTCGAAAACTTTCTTTGCTCGCGCCATTATTGTTTTGCAGCACGGTTTTGGCCATTAAATTTCACTCCAACATGGCATCGCAATTAGAAGACTGAGTCCAATGAAAGGCGCAACGTCTGGCAATTTTGGGATCCATTTTCCTCGCTCTCGCACGAGCGTGGTCTAAAATTACTTGGCAAAGGACCACCCAATCGCCCAAGGAGCAGGGCAATCTGTTGGCCATGGGCTAATCGCGCTTGCCGCGGTGGGGTTAATTGCGTCAGCCTCACGACCCTCCACCTCAAATTCGTCGCTCACGAAGATCGCTCTATTAGCCGCGTTTCAGCCTCGTCCCACGCCTCTTTTTGCCTTTATCCAGTTGCTGGTGTACTAAATTCCATGAGCCAAAGAAAAACGCAGTATTTTTTTAATTTCAAGGGCATAGTGTCGAATGTGCACGATCTTATTAAGCACTGTATTTATTGTGCATTAGACGATTGTGCACATTTTTCAGAAACTTATTACTACAATTATGAAAATCCAAATTTGTAGCATGCAATTTTCAGAATTTCATCTTAAAATAATAAATTAGTAATCCTCATTAATTGATTAGCATATTTTGGCATGGTGTCAATTTGTGCACGACTTCATTAAGCGCTGCATTTATTGTGCACAGTTTTTAAAAATTCATTACTGTAATCATGAAATTTGAAATTTACGGCATACAATTTTCAAAATATTGTGTTTTATGCACTTTTTTTCAGTAGAAAATATTTATTTTTGGAACTTTATGCAATAATTAGAATCTAAGAATTTTAGTTAATCAGATTCTTGATTAGTTGAAATACTTTGGCATTGCGTCAATTGTGCACGAGTTCATTTAGCACCGTATTTATTGTGCACTTGACGATTGTGCACATTTTTTAGAAATTTATTACTATAGTTAGGAAAATAAAATTTATTGCATAAAATTGCATGGTGTCCATTGTGCACGATTTTATTAAGTACTGTATTTATTGTGCACTGGACGATAGTGCACATTTTCCAGAAATTCATTACTACAATTATGAAATTCGAAATTTGTGGTATGCAATTTTGGAATTTTATGCTAACATAAGAATCTTAGAATGCTCATTAATTAGATTCTTGATGAATAAGAATATTTTGGCATGGTGTCTATTTGTGCACGACTTCATTAAGCACCGCATTTATTGTGCAAATTTTTCAAAAATTCAAAAGTTAGAAACTTTGATTCTTCATGAATGATATTCTTAATCAATTAGAATATTTTTGTATTGTGTCAATTTGTGCACGACTTCATTTAGCACCGTATTTATTGTGCACTTTTTTAAAGGATTCATTACTGTAATCATAAAATTAAAATTTAATGCATAGAATTTTCGGAATTTTATGCTTAAATTAGAATCTTAGATTCCTCATTAATTAGATTCCCTATGAATTAGAATATTTTGGCATGGTGTCAATTTGTGCACGACTTTATTTAGCACCGCATTTATTGTGCACATTTTTCAAAAATTCATTCCTAAAAACATGAAATTAAAAATTTATGGCATAAAATTTTTAAAAAATTAACGATTGTGCACATTTTTCAGAAATACATTAATATAATTACGAAATTAAAAATTTGTGGCATAAAATTTTGGAAACTTTATGCTAAAATTAGAATCTTCGATTGCTCGTCAATTAGATTCCTTATGAATTAGAATATTTTGGCATGGTGTCGATTTGTGCACGACTTCATTTAGCACAGCATTTATTCTGCACATTTTCCAACAATTCATTACTAGAATTATAAAATCAAACATTTATGTCATAAAATTTGCGAAATATTAACAATTGTGCACATTTTTTAGAAATACAGTAATATAATTACGAAATTCAAAATTAATGGAATAAAATTTTCGAAATATTAACGATTGTACACATTTTTCAGCAATACAGAAATATAATTACGAAATTCAAAATTTCTGGCATAAAATTTTTGGAATTTGGGCTAAAATAAGAATCTTAGAACCCTCATTAATTACATTCTTTATTAATTAGAATATTTTGGCATGATGTCAACTTGTGCACGACTTTATTTAGCACCGCATTTAGTGTGCACATTTTTCAGAAGTTCATTACTATAATCATGAAATCAAAAATTCATCGCATAAAATTTTAGAAATATTAACAATTGTACACATTTTTTAGAAATACAGTAATAAAATTAAGAAATTCAAAATTTGTAGTATACAATTTTCAGAATTTTACGTTAGAATAAAAATCTTAGAATTCTCATTATTAAGATTCTTTATTAATTAGAATATTTTGGCATAGTGTCAATTTCTGCATAACTTCATTTAGCACCGCATTTATTGTACATATTTTTAAAAAATTCATTACTATAATCATTAAATTAAAAATTTATGGCATAAACTTTTCGAAATATCAACGGTTGTGCTCATTTTTTATAAATTCATTACTACAATTACAAAATTCAAAATTTATGCCATGCGATTTTCGAAATTCATGCTAATATGAGAATCTCAGAATCCTCATTAATAAGATTCTTAATTAATTATAATATTTTGGCATGGTGTCGATTTGTACACGACTTCATTTATCTCCGCATTTATCGTGGACATTTTTCAAAAATTCATTACTATAATCATGAAACTCAAAATTTATAACATATAATTTTCGAAATATTAACGATTGTGCACATTTTTTGAAATACAGTAATATAATTACGAAATTCAAAATTAATGGCATAAAGTTTTTGAAATTTTATGCCATAATTTAGAATCTTATAATCTTGATTAATTCGATTCTTGATTAGTTAAAATTTTTTGGCATTAAGTCAATTGTGCACGAGTTCATTTAGTAATGTATTTATTGCGGTTTTGGACGATTGTGAACATTTTTAAAAAATTTTTTACCTACTACTATTATGAAAAAAAAAATTTATGGCATTAAATTGCATGGTGTCAATTGTGCACGATTTTATTAAGATCTGTATTTATTCTGCACTGGAAGATTAGACTCATTTTTAGAAATTCTTATAGTTATAAAAATAGGGTAATAAATTTTCATGATTTTCAACTAAATATTATTATGAAATGGTTTTTATAAAGTCCTGTGTACAAATTTATAAAAATGTGCAAACCACTGTTAGAAAATATTGTTTACATATAACATGTTTCAGATATGTTTGTGATTAATACATTTATACAATAGTATGTATAAGCAAGAAATAAAAAAAAAATTATGTAAAATCCAAAACTCCATTAAAATTTTTTAAATGTATGTAAAAAAAAGAAAACAAGGAAAAACCATTAAAATTATAGTTCTTGAAAATTTATTGTCGTAATGTTTAACAATTTACGAAATTTGTGCAAATTTTCTGAATCTCCAGACTCTGATCGAATTTTTACAATAATTATATAACATCTTTGTGCGAGGATCAATTTTCGATTTTAAAAAACTTAGGTAATAATGTTATTAAAATGAAATACTCAAAAATATCACGCAAAAATCAATCAATTATTAAATTCTAGTTTGACCGAACCATGAAAATTTTTAACAAATACCTAACATTTGTCAAATTTATATTATAGCCTAAATTATTTTTGAAATTTAAAAAACTTTGGACTGTATTCGTATGATGAATTTTTTTTTCTTTTGAAAAATGTAGTTTATTACACAGTTTTTGCATTTTTTCGGAATTAGAAAATTTTTCAAAGTTCACAAAGTTTATATTCACTATCTGAAATTAAAAAAATTATTTGAATTTTATAGAATTTACGATAATCTGGAGTTAAAAATAAAAATCGATAAAAATTCATTTTAATCTCTGTAACTTATAGTAATTTTTCGTAATTTTTAAGTACTTCCAAGTTATTGAAATTTTTTTATAAAATTAAAAAAAACCATACTTTTTTCCAAAAAATATGATAATGATCACAATATACAAAATTTATATTGTCTACTTCTAAAATTATCGACTATCAACAAAATTTTCAGTTTTTCAATTTTTTCAAAATTTCGAAATTTTGAATATAATAGGTACAAATTATTCAAAGATTTAAGTTAGACTAAAAAAACAAGAAAATTTTAACATGATATCAGATGAACATAAAAATCTTTTGTCATTACGATTTGAACATTGTGGTCTCCTACGGTGGAAAATGACGAAAATAAGACAATAATTCAAGGGTTTTAGGAGAGAAGCTTAAAATAATTTCTAGTAGACACTTTTTAAAAAGATTAAGGAATATCGTTATAAGAAATAAGAAATAAGATTTAATTGCCATGTAATGGATCATAATAGCTAAAAATGATCGTCTTATTATAAATTACCATACTACTTTAATCCTTATATTTAATGATTTTAAGAGAATGAAAAAAAGTAAAAAATGAAGAAAAGACGACGATTTGCAGATTTGTAGTTATTATAACTTTTTCTTCTCCACTCCAAAGTACTCCAAAATCTGCCTTGCTTAACTACTAGTACTAAGGAAATCTTCAGAATCAGTGAAAATTATGTATTTAAATGAAAGTTAAATGCATTTGCTCAATTATTTGAATTTCCCTGATAGTACATGCGACAGAAACTTATTTCATTGGAGAAATTAAACCACCATCTCAATTCCAATACAATCCCTCAGAAAAACACCTCAAAAATATTCCCGAATACCTCCAAAACCACTGTAAAAGTGTTTTCATACTCTCCCATGATCGAAAAATAGAGCGCGTTTCCTGGGAAGCGCGCGACAAAACGCGAGCGTGATTAATTTGCCGGAGCACCAAAAGTGGCTGGCCAATGCGTAAGACGACCATCACTTTTCAAAGAGCTTGTTCGCTTTCTTCGCTTTTTCGAGTTTTTAACGTATACGAGGAGTGAATACGCGATGTGACATGCTTCGCATCTTTTGCTTCGCGGAAATAAATCTCGGGACATAAATTACGCGCCTCGTCAAGCGCTGGAATACTCGGGGTAAGAGAGAGAAAAGGGTTAGCCATGACGCGGGTACAAATTAGGCGTTTGTTCGCACTCACAAATGATTTCGCTCCGCGGATTGTTCGCGGAAGCGCGCGCCCGTGGTAAATGAAGGCTCTATGGGATGAAAGGGGCTTCGCCCACACCAACGCTAATTAATTTCCGACATTTTTAGGTGTGGGAAAATTCCGCCCCGAGGAAAAAATCTGGTTCTTCTTACTCTGCAATACAGTAATGGCAGATTGGGATTACAAATTTTCATTGTGACGATACAGTATTTAACCCTCGTCCGTCCTTGTAAGTTTAAAACGAAAAAGTTTTTTTTAACTCTTTTTTTTCTATGTATAATTCAATGCTCGATTGATGGGGCTGGGTATTGACTTTGGGAAGGGATACAATTTTTCATTGAATTTTTTGCGAATATAACCAGTGACGTAACTACACTTGCTTTGGATGTGTTCCACACCGGAAAATCGGCTCCCTACCTTTATAGCCACCCCCCCCCCTACTCAATGAATTTCGGTTTTTTTGAAGTTTTAAGATATTAAGAAATGTCTAAGACACTTCTCAAGGTGTCATATTTCAAATTCTAAGATACTTCCATATGTCTTATTCGAAATTCTTAGACATTCTTCAATATTCAAGACACTAGCTGAAATGTCTTATTTAAAATTCTGAGGCACTTCAATAAATCTTTTTCAGAATTTTGAGACACTTTCGAATTTCCAAGACACTACTTGGGGTATTTTATTGTAATTCTAATACAATTTTAAACTTTTTCTTTCTCAAGTGTCTTCTAGACACTTCACAAAGAGGCTGATTTTA
Source organism: Platygaster orseoliae (assembly GCA_030522825.1). NCBI lineage: Eukaryota > Metazoa > Arthropoda > Insecta > Hymenoptera > Platygastridae > Platygaster > Platygaster orseoliae. The sequence continues at coordinate 2,657 of JAPYZL010054597.1, read as the reverse complement.
AATTTGAAAATCTCTTGAAGTATCTTTATTGAAATTCCAAGACATTTTCAAACGTTTAATATATTTAGAAATATTGCCCCAAGCACTTCTCAAGATGTACTATTTGAAATTCTTTGACACTCTTGAATATCTAAGACTCTCCTCTAAGTACCTTATTCAAATTCCAAACAACTTCAATGTGTCTTATTCGGAGTTATAAGGAACTTTTGAATTTCCAAAAAACTTCAAAAGGTGATTCATTTGTATTTCCAGACTCTTTCAAACATCTAAGACACTTTAGAAAGTGCCTTATTCGAAATTTGAGGACTTTTTGTAGTATCTTTTTCGGAACTTCAAGACACTCTCTAAGGGGTTATATACAAAGTTGAGGCGAAAAAGTGAGCTAAGTTCGTGATTTTTTTCAAGGGTTTTATGCCAACTTTATTTGAAAAAGAAAAAGACTAATTCTTGGTAGTAGTATCCAAGAAAAAAAAACAAGTTGAATTTTGAAAAAATATTAAAAATTGTCGGAGATGTGGCCCTTTTCCCGAAGTATGTTTTTTTTTTGCAGAGGTTTGCGGTGATCACTCTCCAAAGCGAGCAACTTAACTGAAACCAAAGAAGTAAAAAAATTTTGAAAGAAAAATGTATTGTGGTATACTTGAACGATTCGATTTCCAAAAAAAATTTTTTTTTTTAATAAAAAAGCCATAAAAAAGTCATGGAAAAAAAATCGGCTTCCGAGGTGTTTCGAAATTTCAAACAAAAAATTATTACGAAAAATAAAAAATTTTTTGATGAAAAAAGAATCGTTCAAGTACACCACAATACATTTTTCTTTTATAATTTTTTTTACTTTTTTGGTTTCAGTTAAGTTTTTTACTTTGGAGAGTGATCACTGCAAACCTCTGCAAAAAAAACACGTTTCGGGAAAAAAGCCACAACTCCGATAATTTTTAATATTTTTTCAAAATTCAACTTGTTTTTTTTTTGGATACTACTACCAATAATTAGTCTTTTGCTTTTTCAAATAAAATAAGCATAAAACCCTTGAAAACAATCACGAACTTAAGTAAGTTTTTTCGGCTCAACTTAATATATAACCCTTTAATCTCTAAGTCCCTTATCAAGTGTCTTTTTCAAACTTCCAAGATATTCAGAAACGATTAAAGCTCTTCTCGAGATGTCTTAATTGAAATTCTAAGACACTTCGGAGTGTCTCATTCGGAGTTCTTATATACTTTTCAATTCCAAAACACTAATCGAAGTGCCTTATTTTGATTTCCTAGACACTTGAATGTGTCATATTCGGAATTACCAGACACTAAATAACGTCTAAGACACGTCTTAGAGTGTCTTATTAAAGCTATGAAGATACTTTTCGAAGTATCTTTAACACTTTAGAAAGTGCTTCATTTAAAATTTAGAAACCTTTTGAAGTATTTCTTTCAAAATTCTTAGACACTCTCAAACGTTCAAGACACTTCTCAAGTAGTCTGATTTCAAATTCTAAGACACGTTTGAGTGTCTTGTATAGAATTTGTAGACTCTCTCGAATATCATAGACACTCCTTCAAGTGTCTTATTTGATATTCTAAGACACTTCAATGTATCTTATTCGGAATTCTAAGAATCTTTTAAATTAACAAGACACTATAAAAGTGTTTTATTCAAATTCCAAGACATTTTAAAACGTCTAAGACACTTCTTGAAGTGCCTTATCAAAGTCAAAGACACTTCTCGAAGTCTCTGAAACACTTTAGAAAGTTCCTCATTCTGAATTGAAAGACCTATCAAAGTATCTGTTCTGGAATTCTAAGACACTCTTAAATGTCTTAGTCTCTGATCAAGTGTCTTTTTCAAACACCCATGATATTCAGAAACGTCTAAAGCACTTCTCAAGATGTCATATTTACATTTCTAAGACACTTTGAAGTCCTTATACTCTAATATCCAAAACACTCATGTAAGTGTCTTATTTTGATTTCTAGAACACTCGAATGTGTCATATTCGGAATTCCAAGACACTTGTTACAGCCTAAGACACTTCTTGAGGTGTCTTATACGGAATTTTTAGACTCTCTCGAATATCTAAGACACTTCTTCAAGTGTCTTATTTGATACTCTAAGACACTTCAATGTATTTTATTCGGAATTCTAAGACTCTTTTAAATTAATAAGACACTTTAAAAGTGTTTTATTCAAATTCTAAGACACTTTAAAATGTCTAAGATACTTCTTAAAGTGCCTTGTCAAAAATTCAAAGTCACTTCTCGAAGTCTCTTAAATACTTTAAAAATTTCCTTATTCTGAATTTGAAGACCTTTCAAAGCATCTGTCCAGGAATTCTAAGATACTTTTGAATGTCTTAGACACTTATATAAGTGATCGTTTTTTTAATACTAAGATATTCATAAATGTCCAAGACACTTTTAAATATTTTTTTCATAAATGTAAAGACATTTTAGAGCGTCTTATAACTGTACTATAACATTGTAGGTAAATCGTTAATTCATTACTATCAATGACAATAACATCGTTGATTGTATTGTAACATTGTGATACGTAAAAATAATACTTTTTTTCCCATGCATCCGTAAAAAAGGCCACTTTATTTCTATGGAATGCGGGAACAAAAGCCCCTTTTTGGGGGTACTCGGAAATCAGCGGGAAATATC
>JAPYZL010054563.1:0-18881 GCA_030522825.1 Platygaster orseoliae | reverse complement strand
TCGGGAGGGGGGGGGTTTTAAGTAATAATTTATATATCTATATATATAGGATTATATGTATATATATAGAATTTTCTTTATGACGAATATTTCGGGGGAGGGGGTTGACCCCAACTTCTACGCCACTGGTTAGTACCTTCAAATGGACGTTATTGTTCCTTCGAAGGTGCAAATGAATGAATCTTGACTCCAAAAAAAACCCAAAAGAATAAAAAAAAAATAGAAAACTTTCGTAAACTAACACGAAAACTACTATTATTAGAGATGGGATATATATCAGTAAAATTCCTTAATGATAACTAACAGTAGCTTGAGGTTACTAATAAATATCAGTAAATACCAATAACTTTTCCTACAACATTGCTCTATAGCAATGTGTTCAAAAACGTTGCCGACCATTTTCCCGAATCCCTTTTCCCGAACAGCCTTTTTTCCGAACGGTCATTTTCCCGAAAACCGTTTTCCTGAATCCGTTTTCCCGAAAGGTCTTTTTTCGAACATCCATTTTCCCGAAAAACCATTTTCCTGAACAGTATTTTTCCTGAATCCGTTTTCCTGAAGAGTTTTTAATTTTCCCGAACGGGAAATTTTCCTGCCAGCCTAAAGTGTAGAAATGCCATGGTTACGCATTTACGATTTTCAAATATCAAAACTGTAAGAAAAATTTTTAATTTATAAATAAAATTTAAAAATTGTATTTTAAAATTATTTTAAAATGAAATTTTTTAATTTTGAAATAAAATAAAATTTACACTTTCTAAATTAAAAACTTTTACTATGACTCTTTTTATTGAAGACTCTTCTTATGAAATTCATAAATGTATACAATTGAAATAAAAGTGAAACTCTAACCGAAATACAGAAATTTGAAATTAATACTTTCGGAAAAATTGTCGTTCGGGGAAAATACTTTCGGGAAATTATACGTTCGGAATAATGACATTTCGGGAAAATGGTCATTCGGGAAAATGACCGTTCGGGAACTTGGATTCGGGAAATGACCGGGAATCGTTCAAAAATTTATTAATATTGTATGATACTAAATTAACAGTCATGTATGCAAAATAAAAAAATTACATAAAAAAATTCTTAGCTCTTGCGGAGAATGTTACTTATTTTTATTTTTGTATTTCACAGTCATGATTGATTCATTTCTACATGAATTATTATATACAGAATGTCCCAAGTAAAGTGTGACAGCTGAAAACCATAGATTCCTTATGAAAATCTAAGACTTTTTTTCCTTTGCCATTTTTTAAAAAACACAAAATTTAAAAAGTAATTTAAGTCAAAAATATTAATTATAAATGCCCTCTCTATAGACAAGTGGGAGTCAAATTAACGGACCAAACTTTTTCCAAATTTTCTTCATATTTTTGCTTATATTAACTGCACATCGCCAATTTTCAGAAGAAATTGTATCGGAAAAAAAGGAACGTTTTTCTCTGAAGCTTGGAATTTTTCGATATCATTCTTTATATTTTTTATATATTATAGTTTTACCTAGAGTTATTCAATTTTTAATAAATTTTGAACTATGATCAAATGAACAATAGAAATTGTCTAATATTCATCTTAAGGCAAAAATAAAGTAATGACAGAAAATCTTTTTTAAGCAGTAATTTTGAAATAAATTAAAAAATAAGGAATATTACAGTACCTTAGTTTTACTATTAAAATTTATTTTATTATCGAATAATATTTCAATGAAAAATTCGCCTTAATATTATCTAATCTTTTGAAAACATAAATTAATCTTTAATTTTTATTTTATTATTGATTAATATCTCAATGAAAAATGTACCTTAATATAATCTAATCTTTTTAGAAAAAAAATATATCTTTAATTTTTTGAAAATTTCTCATCTTCAATGTTGATATTTTTTCTCGTGATTTTTTTATTTGAATTTTTTACAAAATCAAAGTATAAAAGACAATAATTAAATAATAAAACAATAGTTATGCAAATAATTAGAAGTTTAAAATTTCAAAATTATAAAAATTTGGAATCCTAATATTTTTGATAAAGGGATTTTTTAAATTATTTTCTAACACAATATTCAATTGACTGTATTCTTATAAATTCGTTTAAAAAATGATGATTTGTTATCTCATTATTTAAGTTCAGTGCGTTTTATTCATAAATTTGTAGATGAAAATTTTTTATCCAATTTATTGCATGGTAAAAGAAATAAAAAATTGAGAAAAAATACATTAAAAGAAGTTATGGGTATAGATTCAAATGATTGAAAATAATAAATTGTAAATTAATAAAATTGTTGGGATTATCAGAAAAATTTATAAATTAATTGAAAAATAAAGAATATTACCGAACCTTCATTTTATTATCAAAATTTATTTAATCATTGAATTAATATTTCAATTATAAATTCACCTTAAATATCAACTAATTGAAAATCAATCGTTTCTAATCTTCCATGTTAATATTTTTTTCTGGTGATATTTTTATTTGAATTTTCTCTAAAATCAAAGTAAAAAAGACAGTTATTACTTAATATAACAATTGTTGTGCAATTATTGAGAAATTTAAAATTCTAAGATTAGAAAAATTTGGGATTCTGATATTTTTGATACAGGGATTTTGAAAATTATCCTGTAACACAATATTTAATTGACTATATTCTTATGAATTTGTTTAAAAAATGATGATTTGTTCTCTCATAATTTAAGTTCAGTGTTTCTCATTCATAAATTTGTAGATGAAAATTTTTTATCTAATTTACTGCATCGTAAAAAGAAAGAAAAAAGAAATTATGGATTGAAAACAATAAATTATACATTAATATAACTGTGAAAAAATAGTTGTAAGCTCTAAACTCAAACTCGTTTTGAAATAACGCTACAACATTTCTTAAGGTGCACAGTAAAAATAAAACAAAATTGGAGAACACGATTTGAAGATGAAATTCAGGTGAAATACAAAAAAAGCATTTCACATCATTTCGCAACTTTGAAGGAAAAAAAGTCGAAATCAATGGTTTGCAACATTTACATCTGCAAATTCCGAATACTGACTGTGAAAGAAGTTGAAATTCAAGATGAAACCCTTTTTTTTTGTACTTCGGTATTCGATGAAAGAGAATTGCATTGAGATCTCATTTTATTTTCCAGCACGTAAGCATTTTCCGAAAACGAAACTTACGAAATTTGCTCCGACGAAATCTGCGCGATTCACATGAAAAGAACAATGAAAAATAAAGGGAAACGAAAATCACGCACCTGTGGTCCGGCGCCGTTGAGCGCGTTGAAACTGTTCATCCTCATGGCTTGCGTGTACGGGGGAGGCGCCGGCGTCACGCCCGGTATCGCAGCATGGGGTGCATGCCTCAGTTGCTCGGCCGCTGACATTCTGTCACAAGATATTACAGAAAATTGATACATTAGATTGATGACGGAGAAATCGAATTGCGATATCGGGGTGTCACGTTCTCGGGCAACAATAAATAAAAAAGAAAAAAATCTCACGCCGACGTGATGGATGGACGCGAGCGAATTTTCAAGTCTAAATGCGAGCTGAAAACTGTTTCGCACCGATGTTTCAATCAATTTCGTAGCCATTCATCTTCACCCGGTCCCGCGAAAAAACCTTGCCATTTTTTGTACCTCTCGAAAGGAAAAGGGACATTTTTCACTTGTGGGATTTGTTCATAATTGCGTTGACGTTTGACGATTTGAGGTGGAGTTGTGATAATGGTTTTGATTGGAATGAGTAATTACGAAGATATGCTTTTTTGGATAATTTTATGAAATTGTGTATGTTGAGTTTGAGTTGATAAAATTTCATGACATTTTTGAGAATTATTATTATTGAAAGTTGATAATTTTGTTCGTTTTTTTTTGTTTGCATTTTTGGGTGAATTTTTTTACATTTAGATAATTTTTACCAATGAAAATTCGTCACATTTTTTCACTGAAATGAACCGTTTTCATCTTCTTCAGATTGTTTGAATCAGTACGTACATTATTTTAAAAATTCCTTACTTTTTATAATAAAAACGTTTGATGATCATGTTGCATTTATTTTATGCGTAAGAAAAAACTAATAATAATAATAAAATGTGTAGCAATAAAATAATAATAAAATGAGCGAAATAGTATAATATTAATAGACAAGTGTTTCAAACAGTAAGTTCTTGGCTATATCGTGAATTTTCCGAAAATTCTGAATATATATAGAAATAAGAGTTTTACATTTTGTCTATCATCAGAAATGAATTTTACATTTTGTGTTCCTTAAAAGATCCAGAGTTGTGAAAATTTGAAATTAAATCCAAAGTATAAATATCAGGATTCACAATTCATGTTTTTATTCCACTACCTCAGGTTTTTCTTTTTATTTTCAGCAATGGCTCCGATAAAATGAAAATTTAATGCATTTTTCCGACGTTTGATCGGAAATTTTTGGCGTAAATCGAATAATTAATTTGTCATAATGTTATTTTCCTTGTTAAACTACTTTTTTCTTCAATCATTTTGACGTTGCGTATGTAATTCGTACTATAAAGTCATTTTTCTTTCGTTAATAAATGTTATGTTTTAAAACTGATAATTCGATTTAAAATGCAGAGATGTGAAAAATTTTATGTTCTTCGGGAACGAAATTTTACATTTCAAGAAAATTAAGGAAAATGGAATCTCGTTTTCTCGTGACATTTTTGGGTCATTTTTGAATAACTTATGAATTTTTCCGACGTTTGACGGAAAAGTTTTGGCGTGAATTGAATAATTAATTTGTCATAATGTCATTTTCCTTGTTAAACCATTTTTTTCTTTAATCATTTTGATGTTGCATATGTGATTCGTTCTATAAAGTCATTTTTTCTTCGTTAATAAATGATATGATTTAAAACTGATAATTCAATTGAAAATGTGCAGTCAAATCGTTGCAAGAATGTGAAATATTTCATGTTTTTCGGGAACGAAATTTTCACATTTCGAGAAAAATAAGGAAAATAGAATCTCGTTTTCTCGTGAGACTTTTGGGTCATTTTTGAATAATTTTTGAACTTTTTTATAGCGATGGAGAAATTTTTTGACCTTTTTTCATATTGAAATTAAAAAAGAGTGACTTTCCTGCGATTTTGCTTTAACTGTAATTGATGCTAAAAGAGTGATTATTTAATAATCAGATGTAATTCATGAATCAGAGAAACAATCTGAAAAATTTTAAAAAGCATTATTGAAGTTCTGAAATTAAAACGTGTAGAAAAAAAAATTAATGAAGAATTGTCAGTACTAAAATCAGAAAATTTGGAAACTGTGCAATGCAAAATGTCGAAGATAATTATAATAAGGCACATTTTCAACGTTGAAATTCGAACATGAAAAATTTTTAATACTTCATAAAGTTTTCCAAAAACTAAAATCTATGAAATATAATTTTAAATTTGTTATCATAGTTGGATTTAATTTAAAAAATCCAATGGTTTATTTGATTTAATTAATTCAATTATTTATTTTATAATAAATAAGAAAATTTATAAATTTAATTTAATTAATTTATTTGATGATTTAATTAAAAAAATTCACTGATGCCATTTAAAAGAAATGGAAAATTCAAAAATAAAAAACCATGTCCTGACTGTTTGAATTCATGAATTGCTGACGCATAATTTAAAAATAAAAATTATTGCAAACCTAATTGAAAATCCATTTGTTTATGTAAAGACGTCCTAAGTTATTTGACTTTACAAAAATTAGAAATTTCAAAGCCGACATGTTTATAAAATTAAATCCAAGCAATCATTAATTATTTTCAAGTTGCTAATTGTTAAAAGAACAAATCTAGCAAAATTATGAAATTAAGAACTGGAATTTTTGGATTCAAAAGTTTTTGAGAATGTACTTAAAAAACTAGCATTTTATAATTCAAGAATAAGCAACTTTTGGACTTGAATCATGAATTCCTTCTCGAAGAAATTTTCAATCGTAAAAAAAGCAGTGAAAAATATTTTTCATTGACATGAGCATCAAAAATTAAAAAGATTATTCAGCAAATGCGATAAATCCTAAAAAATCTAGAAAAAAATAATCAGACTTCGAACTCGAATTTTTTTTTAACTTCTGACAACTCAAATGAAAAAAAATTTATGTTAGTTGCTCGAATATAAGAGTTCAATATACCCTATCTTTTCGAATCCACATCTTTACGTTGAAAAATGCAAATTGGAAATTCTATAATGTAAATTTCTGAAGACCTAACCTTAAAAATTAAAAACTACCATTTTAAATTTCAGAATTCAAAAAAACTTCAAACAAAAATCAAAACGATAAGTTCGTTTTCAAGTATGCAAAAGATTCGAAAAATAAATAATTTTCTAAATTACCACATTTTTCCCTTGGCTTACAAAACGAATAAATAGTACGTTTCCAATACAAAAATTGCCGGATTTTGACTTTGAAGATAAATTAATCTCACAGCCGGAATTTTTCAATTTAAAACCTTACGAATGCATGCTTGAAAACGAATAGCTTCTATCAATCCAAGAATACAGAACGTTCGAAGCTCGATTACTCACAATTTCATTTTCCGAGAATTTCCATTTTTCATACAAAAACAAGAAACAACGTTTTGACGTAGAATTACGTCTTTCCCCGCGGTTTGCTATTGATTGTACTATAGAAACGGGTTAGTATGCAACGAAATTTGATGCAAGTGGAATTGATGCAACGAAAGTGAATGCAACTGGAATGGATGCAACGAAAGTGAATGCAACTGGAATGAATGCAACGGGAGTGGATGCAACTGGAATGGATAGAACGAAAGTGAATGCAACTGGAATGGGTGCAATTGGAATGGATGCAACGGAAGTAAATGCAACTGGAATGGATGCAACGGAAGTAAATGCAACTGGACTGGATGCAACGAAAGTGATTGCAACTGAAATGAATGCAATGTTAGTGGATGAAGCGAAAATGGTTAATGAATTAGAAGTAAATGCAACGAAAGTGGATGCAACAGAAGTAACGAATGCAATGGAAGTGGATGCAGCGAAAATGGTTAATACAACAAAAATGAATGCAACGGAAATGGATGTAGCAAAAGTAACGAATGCAATGAAAGTGGATGTAACTGGAATGGATGCAACGAAAGTGAATGAAACTGGAATGAATGCAACGTGAGTGAATGCAAAGAAAATGGTTAATGAATTAGAAGTAAATGCAATGAAAGTGGATGCAACAGAAGTAACGAATGCAATGGAAGTGGATGCAGCGAAAATGGTTAATACAACAGAAATGAATACAACGGAATTAGATGCAGTAGAAGTAACGAATGTAATGGAAGTGGATGAAACTGGAATGAATGCAATGAAAGTGGATGCACTGAAAGTGGTTAACGCAACAAAAGTGGATGCAACGTAAGTTGTTGATGCAACGGAAGAAGATAATGCCATTTTCACTCTTAACTCAAAATAACAATTGTTTAACAGCAATTTTCATTGGCCAACGTAGTTTCAAGTAACGCCATAGACTTTCTGAGCGATTATCTAATTTTTACCTGAGGTAAGGGTTGCCGTAGGTCGCGGAGAAGCGCGGATCTATGATGGGCGGCGTCGTTTGCGGGCTGCCGGCGCCCAAGGTTGCCGAGTTCAATCCAATTTTCTTAGCTGCGAGCACGGCGCTCGGTGGAAGACGGCTCAGGGATTCCCGCGACGCGCCCACACCCTGAGTCGACGGTGGCATATAATCTCGCGAATAATCCACGTATGGCACGTACCCGTTATTGTTGCTCCCGTCCTAAAACATTCATCGAAGTGTTTTCCATTAAACAAAAATATGCACGATATACAATACTATTATATGCTGGATTTGAAAAAAAAAAACGGATTGAAAATTTTTGTTGCTATTACAGTTAACAATGACGTTTTTTCCCTATGAAAACGACGACCTATATACGACATATATAAAGCATATATAAGACCTATATGTGTGTACATATATAAGACATATATACGGCATATATAACGCCTATATACAACCTATATGCGACTATATGTGACCTATATATGACTTATACATGACATAACTGCAACATCTATAAAGTCGCATATATGCTTTATATAGGTATTATGTATCTTAAATATAAATATATGCATTATATATGTCGAATATATGTATTATATATGCCGAATATATGCTTTATATAGGTACAAGCATGTCATATAGGTCTTATATATGCTTTATATATGTCGTATATAGGTCGTCGTTTTCATAGGGTTTTCAATGAAAAAAGTATTGTATGTGTAAAAAGATCGTTTGATGTCAGTGGAAGCTGTCAGACATAATTTCAACATATGTGACACGATTTGAGAAAATATACCTTAGGGTACTAATCGTTTAGGCACATTATCTGTCTCATAGGCATTGTAAAGTAAGCCTAAACGATTTGTACTCTAAGGTAGTATATTTTCTCAAATCGCGTCACATATCAATTTTGTTTTTTTTTTATAGATTTTTTTGTATGTTGCGCATAAGGCATAGTCGACTACTTCAAATTGGAAAGGTAACTATTGTTAATTTGAGAAAACATTTTCCCAAAAAGACGCAACAAACTGAGTTTTTGCACAATATGTAAAATTAGCTCGGATGGCACAAATATGCAAAAAAAGCAAGCATTATGTAAATTCGCACAAAACTCGTTCTGGACATGACCTAACCGAATAAAAATCTCAACATAACTTTAATTCTGGAAATTAACAAGCTTTATAAGGTAAGCTTCGTAATGAGGAGTTTTTTTATAAAAAAAGGGCCAGCTTGTGAACTTTTCTAACTGTTCGTGGTAACTTGAAAATTTTTGTTCTGTTCCGTTTTATAAAGGTGGTTTCGCAGAAATGAAAAAAATTGTATAGGATGTGTATAAATTTCTTAAAATTTCTCAAACGAGGATGATTTATTTATGATAAATTTTATAAACGTTTTAAAAAATGAAGCAATAAACCACAAAATTAAGGTCTCTTACAAAAAAAATTCACTTTTGATATCGTAAGTTTTCTTTTATTTACATTTTCGATTTATATGAAATGTTTTCCAGGCTAATTTTTATTTGGAAATCAATGAGATTTGTATTTATGAACCAGAATGAAATCGTCATTAAAAATCCACTTAGCTTCTAAGTTGTCAAAATAAACTGAATCTTTTTTCAGAAAACAAAAATTACCACCTATTAGAAAATTTATCTATTTATTATCTATTTATATTCGTATTCTGTTTCAAAATTCAAATGTTTTGCCAGTGAAAATTGTTTCAAATTTATATTTGTAAGATTCCTATGAAATTTTACTCGGGAACAAATTGCATCTCTGCTGAGAAATTTAAAGTGTACCTACTTCTATTTGACGATCCAAAATTTATTAAGTTAAGTATATAATAATAAATAGTTTTTAGTTATGTATAATGTAATTTTTCGAGATAAAAGAAATATTCTAACTTTAATATATATTCAGAAAAAAATGCCCCTGACCAAAATCACTGGATGTAGACGTGCCAGGTATTTACAATGTGGAACAGATCATTAAATTAAATGTAACAGTCGCGCAATAAGTAAACCCACGCTACATATATTTTATTGATTCATTCGCCGTGAATTTCGTGCGTTGCATGGCTGGCTTTTAATTAGAGTGGAATATCGAAATAACCAAAAGCGCCTTGTTAATGGTACGTTTTCGACCTGAAATATTCCTTATTATGTTTTACCACATTATGTTTTTGCGCTGACTAGAGTAAAGAATCAGAATTTTTTTAAAAATAGTATATAAGAACAGATATGAAATTATTTCGTGTCAGAAAAAACTTGAAAAATTTTTCAACCATTCAACTTTTATTAATTGAGTCACAAAAGCGATTCTTTCAGTAGTAAGATTAAAAAAAGATTTTAAAAAATGTACAAAACTGTGAAAAAACGATATAGTTTATTTTATTCAGATTTTTTGTGATTATTAAAAAATAAATGAAAAATATGTCAAATATTAAAAATATTTACTTTTTTTATTACTTATTTAGGGTTCGAAAGTTTTTCAAAATGTTCCTGAAATTTCGGTAACTATCAAACTCTTGAAGTCATCTAATCATCTTTTGATTCTCTGATGATTTTTTTTTATTCAAATTTTCGTGGAATAAAGAACTTTCTGGAAAATTTTAACATTTAATAAAATATTGGAAACGATTTTCAATTAAAAAGAAAAAATCTTTGAATAATCGTACATTTACATAAATTATGTAATTAAAAAGTTTTAAAAAACGCAAATGTATAAAAACATGAAAAATATGTGCATTCACAAACATATTTCAAACAAATTTTGAAATTTCAGTGTTAAAAAATTCACGCAAACTTGGATATCGTCGCCGGAAGTAAATAAAGCAAATAAATTTTTCAAACAAAAATATTTTACAAAAACAATATCAAATTCAAACATTGCAACATAAAAAACCATGAAATGGACATATATATTGTGAAAATAAGATTGTTAATAAATTTGTTTAAACAGATTGTTCAAACAAAAACATTCTACAAAAACAATATCAAATTCAAACATTGCAACCTAAAAAACCATGAAATGTTCATATATATTGTAAAAATAAAATTGTTTAAAAATTTGTTTTAATAATTTGCTGAAACAAAATAATTTCATGAAAACAATGTGAAATCCTTAATCAGTAACCCAAAAAAATGTTGGAAAAAAATTTTTAGAATAACAATTAACAAATCATCATTAATTTATTATTACGATATTTGTAAATGATCTCTATCGTCCAAAGGCCAACTTTTCGCCAACTTGACAGCATGACGCTAAAAGCGTGATGCGAAAATCGTGACGCTGTCGTTACGGATTTACCCCCCGGGAAAAGAAGTTCCACTTCAATACTTCCTGAATTTGAGAAATAAATAGTTGAATAAGCTTTTGACATTTTACTACTACGGAATTCTCTGAATATAGAAAATCTAATTTTTCTCATTCATTACCAATTCCGAATATTTAAGACACAAACATTTCATTTCATCGCGTCACTAAGAATTGATAGCGTGTAAACCGAAGAGATGAAATTTCATGCGCATGCGAGGCTCCTTTTTTCATCTTGCTTTTTGTTAACAGCTTGTGCATTGACCGGAACGTATCCAATTCCGAAATTTGACAACTCGCCCTTCCCACTATCGCAAGAAAAATTCCCGAAAAAACTTGCTCGCAAATTCCCCTTGAACTCGCATATAAAAAGAGAGATGAACCTAATGAAACTCTTCCGAAACCTCATAAATTTGACAACGAAATTAATCTAATTCCAGAGTAACGTTCACAAAAGCTCGTGAAAAAGCTGGCGAAAAACGCCTCAATTTCCACCTCGTTTTATGACCTTGGGAAACTGGAAAAAAACGAGATACTTTTAGGCCGATGGATTTAACGAGTTCTTCTTCATTTGCAGGGAAAACGAGGAAAGTGATGTAGATTTTTGGAATTGTTTAAAGAAAAGAATAAAGTAGAAAGATGTAATTAATAATATAAAAAATAATACACAAATGAAGTTGGCTCAGTTCGCTGCAGTTTTTGATGTAACGAAAAGTGCAAGTTTCAGATTCGTTAAAAAAACTTTTCCACACTAGTGAAGAAATATACTAATTCCAGGTTTGGTAGGTGAAGGGTAAATACGAGAAACTATGTAAACTTACGTTATTTTTGGGCGGGAATGAGGGCTCCGTGTAATCAGCACTGTATCGATAACCGAGTGGATTCGGTACGGGCCCTGCAAGGGCCAGGGCATTGACGCCTCTGGTACTGCCCTCGCCCTCGCTGTCGAGGGCAGTTACGCTCTCAGCGTTGCTGACGCTCGAACCCGCGCGAATGTCAGCTTTGACATCCGAGAGATTGCTGCTGCGGTCGCTTTCTCGGTAGCGATCGGCGTTTGAATCTGTCTCCTCTGTAAATAAACGCGTCACATGACGGAATCAGAAATACTCGCGAAGGGTCATTCGATGAAAAGTTCTACGTAGGGGTTTATTTAATTTTATTTTTGACGTAATTGCATATATTCATAAATTTTGAATGTACGTTAAACTCACGAAGTCAGAATAATGAATTTTAATATATTTATGTGTTTTTTTCAAGTAGAGGTAGAAATATGTAAAAAAATTTTTATTTTTTGAATAGAACTTGGTATTATGAAATTCACATACTTTCATAAATTTGAGTAACGCACGAATTTTGAGGCTTCAATTATCACGAAATTCAAGATGCTCGAGCTTTCAGACTGAATATGAAACTTGAAATTATTGTACTTAAGGATTTGCAGATGAAAATGTTTAAATTTGATTTCAACTCTGATTAAAAAATCTTCTGATGTATATTATTTAGTCTTCAATTGTGGAACTGGAAAAAAAAATCTGCAAATCCGTCATATTTAAACTTGGATTTAAAAACTTCCGAATTATTGAATTATATTCATTGAAATTTGAGTTAGTTTTCTTTATTGATCAATAATTAAAATAATTTTAAATATTGAATTTACAAATTTGTTGATAAATTTCAAATAAGTCTTAAAAAATATTATTTTTTTGTTTATTTTACCGTGCAGTCTCCGTATTAATTATGTACGTTCCAGAATAACTAGATATACTCACGTATATCGTTGTCGTGGGCCTGCGTCGATCTTGCCCGCGGCTGTTTTATGCGATCTCGGCAATGCAGCACGAGCAGCACGATTATGGCCACCAGAATCACGCAAATTATCAGTCCCGCAACGATCAAAATGAGCTGCCAATCGACTGGAATCAAAGCTGTGAGCCACGTTTTGGTTAAACTCAAGTCAATCATGTTTGCATTCAGAAAATAGACGCATCGAGTCTAAATCTCGAGTTTCGAGTGATAGTAATGTTCGAGAAAACTTGAGTAAAACTGAAAAACTGAGGATTATTTTAAATTTTTGGTTCAATATGTAAAACAGTGTTTGATCATATCCAGGGGCGTAGGCAGAGGGGGTTTTGGGGGTTCCTACCCGTCCCGAAATTTGAGATGAATCTATTATTATTTCACGAAAAAGACAAAAGTTATGATGATAAAAAATAATATATTATAATAACAATACTGAATCATAAGATGAGTAAAATTTAAATTAGATTCAGAATTTTTAGTTCTTCTCACCAAAAATAACAATAATTCTAGTTTGAAAGGAAGTTTTTCTGAAACTAAATTATAATACAATGTATAGATAAACATTTTCATTTCCTATAAAAAAACGTGGGAAACTTTTTTTTTAAATGGTGACTTATAAAAAAAAACGGAAATTAACGAAAATTCTAAGAATATAAAAACTTTGGAATTCGGAAATGAATTTCTTAATAAATTTACACAGGAATTCATGAAAATACCAGAAAATTTTCCGAGTCATAACATTTCTGAAAAATACTAAAAGTTATTGAATACTATGAAAGAATTGCATTTTCGAAAAATCTGCACAAATGGCATCAATGTATAAAAATACTAGAAAACGATAAAAAATCTTATGAAAACCGAAAAAATTAAAAAAATAGAAGCAATATATAAAATACTCCAAATTAATGTAGATCGAATTATCCACTAAATCTATGAAATAATGAAAAATCTATCGATATTTGCATTCTTGAACATTGAATTCGAAAATTCAATATATTTATAGGTATTAATATATATAAAAATCTTCGAAAATACTAGAAATCTAAAAAAATATTCTAAAATTCTTATGATTCTCGTAAATACTGAAAACATGCGAGAAATGAAGAAAATTTTCTGGACAATATTATTTCACGAAAAATAGACGAAAATGATGATGATAAAAAACAATGCATAAAAATAACAATAATGAATTACAAAATAAGTAAAATTCAAATTAAATTCAGAATTTTCAGTTTTTTTTTAAACTAAAAATAACATTTATTCTAATTTGAAACGAATTTTTTCTGGAACTAAATAATAATAAAATAGGTATATAGCCAAACATTCCTATAAGAAAACGTGGGAAAACAATTTTTTTAAAATAGTGATTTATAAAAAAAACTGAAATTAACGAAAAGTCTTAGAATCTGAAATCTTTTAAATTTGGAAATGAAGTTCTAAAAAATTTATACAGGAATTCATGAAAATACCAGAAAGTGTTTCGAGTCATAAAATTTCTGAAAAATACTAGAAGTTATTAATATTATGAAAGAACTGCGTTTTCGAAAAATCTGCACAAATGGCATCAATGTATGATAATACTAGAAAACGATAAAAAATCTTATAAATACTGAAAAAATGAAAAAATTAAAGGAATATATGAAATGTTTAAAATTAATGTGTATCGAATTATCCATGAAATCAATGAAATTGTCAAAAATCTATTAATTTTTGCATTCTAGAGGGTTGAACTTTTAGAATTGATACATATCAAAATTCACGAAAATACTAGATATCTAAAAAAATACTAGGAATCGTTATAAATATGAAGAAAATTTTCTTAACAATATTATTTCACGAAAAATAGGCAAAAATGATGATGATAAAAAATAATGCATAAAAATAACACTATGATATCAAAAAATCAGTAAAATTGAAATTAGTTTCAGAATTTTTAGTTATTCCAACTCAAAATAACAATTATTCTAATTTGACAGAATTTTTTTCTGAAACTAAATTATAATATAATATAGAGCCAAACATTTCCTATAAGAAAACTTGGGAAAACAAATTTCAAAACAGTCATTTATAGAAAAAACTGAAATTTATGAAAATTCTAAGAATCTAAAAAATTTGATATTTGGAATTGAAGTTCTTAAAAATTTATTCAGGAATTCATGAAAATACCAGAAAATCTTCCGCGTCATAAAATTTCTGAAAAATACTGTAAGTTATTGAATTCTATGAAAGAATTGCTTTTTCTAAAAATCTACGGAAAATCTACGAAATTATCAAAATTCTTTCCATATTTGCATTCTAGAGCCTTGAATTTTAAGAATCAGTATATAAAAATCTACAAAATTTTAGGAATCTAAAAAAATAGTAAAAAAACCTTTTGATTCTCGTAAATACTCGAGAAATAATAAAAATTTTTACATTAAAAAATTTTCTTAACAATATTCTTTCACAAAAAATAGACGAAAATGATAATAAAAAAAAATCCCTAAAAATAACACTACTAAAAAGAAAAAAAAATCAGTGAAGTTCAAATAAAATCCAGAATTTTAATTTTTTATGATATTCAAAATAACAATAATTTTGACTCAGAAGAATTTTTTCTGAAATGAATATTTGACTATATACGATTTCGAGCGAAACATTTTTAAAGGTATAAAAATAATAAATAATGTAGCCAACTAGAAATTTTCGATATTATAGCATTGAATATTTGAAATCTGTGTACTAAAATTTTCTCAAAAATCTTTAAAAGGTTGATGTATAGAATTCCATCAAAAAATCAGTAAATCCGTTGAGTTGTGAAAAAACAGTAAAAGTACAAGAAAAAAAGTCTTGAACTCAATTACTTGAAAATCACAAAAATTAAATTCCATTACATTTAATACGAACATGAAAAAATATGCAACTCTGGACTCCAAAAAAATTAGAAAATCGTACTCTCGTGACCACATCTTCAAGGATTAAAAATCATAAAACCCTGTAGGAAATATGTATATATTTATTCAAAAAACACCCCCTCGTAAATTTTTTCTCCCTACGCCTTTGCCTCCTGGATTTTATAATTAATATATCCAGCCCTGGCTGTTACATCATAACACGTTATTCCTCCTCCAAAAGCGAACAAAAACACACATGAAAAGAACATAATTTTGAACGAATATTTTGTTCCTCGTCAAGAATCACAGAAAGTCATAAGGGCAATTTTCATCCCGGAATGAAATTGTGGACCATTTTGCTTCGGGCGGCGGTTTATTAATTAATCAGACCTTTCGTTTGAAACTGTTTCGCGAAAAGAGAATCGAGGTTCTTGGTCTTTGTCGCAGTGCTTACACTTGAAAAAGCGTTTGATGTATGCTCGCAATTTTTTTTTCTTTCAGGAAACTCAAGTCAACGAAAATTCTATGATTTTTTAATGCCAGTGAGTATTAGTACGAGCAACTTCCTTGCGTGCAATACTTTTTGATAGGATTTAGTTTCGTTTGAGTTTTCAGCAGTGAATTCACATAAATAACGCAAAGGTTCAGTGATTTTTTTTCGAAAGAGATGTTTCGTGTAAAGCAAAAGTTGGAGTTTGAATTCGAATCGCTGTGACTTTCCAGAAAATGATTTTGAAAGGCCGGGAAGTATAGTAGTAGATTGGAGCTTCGATATGTTACTTCAAAACGTGATGGCTGTGACAGAAACGTCGGATGGTGCTTGTGCATTGGCCAAGATTATATCTGTTCGATCGACTGAATTCGTCGTTTTGATTGATGATGTAATTTGGAGATATTCGCGTAAATTTGGACATTTCTATTATGTCGAACGGTTCTTGAACTGGAATTCCTCATGATTGATGAAAAATATTTTCATGTACAAAAATATACAATATAAAAAAAGGTACAATCAGGAATATATAGAGCGTGTCAAATTTGAAGGTAAACAAATTATTTGTAGCCAAACACACGAATTAGTCTTCTCAATTGGAGAAATCATAGCCGTAATTTTGAACAATATTGGACTCGGTTGAGCCTGTGTTGCGTTGAATCGATTCGACGTGAATATTCCTCCAATTCTCGTCATTAAATGTCAACGTTTGTAATGAAATACGATGTACTGTACTGGATGCGTGCTGCAGTTTGACGATGTAATCATCAATTTAATGTACGAAAGTTGATTAAATTTCGCATGATTGCGGCGTCAATCAACGTGTCAAAGCCAGTAGATTAGGTTGATTTCATATACGTTTATAGAAGATAAAGTACTCAATTGTCCGAATGCCAATCATATCTTCAATACAATGATTTTTATTTTTTAGAGAAAATGGTTTACAAGGAAAATGAGAAATTTTTATGAACGTTTTTTGGTTTTGGAAAAATCTGGGTTAAAACTAATTGTTTGAAGTTCACTACGAATTAGTAATTTGTAGTAATTAAAAATTTCTGCATTTAATATTTGTAGAACTTCGCATTGGAGTATAATAAATTTATGAATTATCAATGTTTTTGTGATTTCTGGAATAAAAATTTTCGATAAGTAGATAGTTTCACAATAATTTATAACAATAGTCCTTTGGTGTTCAAATTCCAAATTTACTACAAATCCTGAACATTCTAAACTGAAATTCTCACTTAAAATTGTGGATTTTTTACTTGATTATTTATTTTAAGAGTACCAAAATTTGGGGGGTTGTATTTATTGTGCAAAATTTTTTATACATTCTTGACTTTTTGTATAAATTTATTGTATATACAGATTTTTGTGCAGCGATCGATAGTGCATAAGTTTCTGTGCAAATTGAAATTATGGCTTCTCCTTCAAATATACAAGAAAATAGTTGCAATAATCGATGAAAAATATAAATTGCGTCCTCAGTGATTTGGTTTTTTTTTAAAAATAGCAAAATTCTTTGAAGAATAAAAAAATTATTATAAGAATTACGTTTTCATAAATTCTACCTTATAAAATACCTCTAGGCAAAATTTTTTTATGAAAATTATATTAATATTATAAAACTCAGTCCATATTTATTATAATAATTCTTATAATTTATTATAAAAACCTTATAAAAGCCAGTTGAACCTTTTGAAAAAATGTCGAAATCTTGTAAAAAATTACTCATATGTAATATTATTATAAATTGAATATTTCAATATGAAATATTTTACACAATCTTAATAAAAAAATCGTATTCAAAGAATATTAACATAGAAAACGAAGAATAAAGGAAACTCTGAAAATATAGTCATCGATGAAAGTTAAAAAATACAAATAACCTGAAAAATTTAGAAAGACTTTTTTTCGGAAAAACCGTTTGAATAGAAAAAATTCCCGTAGAATACATTTTTGTATAAATTCTACACAGATAAAAATTTTTTATTTCTTATTTCAAAGAAGGAGTTTCTTATAAGAATTCCGTTTTTTATAAAGTGGACCTTATACAATTCTTATAGAAAAAATTTTCGTATGAAAATTATAATAATAATAATATAAAAACCGGTTTATATTTATTCTTATTTATTATGAAACTTTATAAAAACTAGTCAACCCTTTTAAAAAAATTTCAAAATCTTGTAAAAAATAAATTATGTATCATTATTTATTGAATATTTCAATATAAAATATTTAATAAAAATTAAATGAAAAAAACGTATTAAAAGAATATTAACATAGAAAATGAAGAATAAAGGAAATTATGAAAATATAGTCATCAATGAAAGTTAATAATACAAATAACCTGAAAAATTTAGAACGGCTTTTTTTGGAAAAACTGTTTGAATATAAAAAATTCTTATAACACTAATTTTAGTAAAAATTTTACACAGAAAAAAATTTCTATAGAAAAATTATTTTCTCAAAATTTCTACAGAAAATAAAATTTTTTAGAAAAATTTTTCTTATAAGGTTTTTATAAAGTTACTATTTAAAAAAAAAGTTTTTCTTATAAGAATTTTGTAAGTTCGATCTTACACAAATTTGTATAATGTTTCTATAAAAATCAAAATTACTAGGGGTACGATTCCCATCCATTTTCCCGAATGCAGTTTCCCGACAGTCAATTTTCCCGACGACCTTTCTCCCGACAAACGCTTTTCTCGACAACACTTTTCCCGACAGCACTTCTCCCGACAGACTGTGTTCACGACAAAAATCCTATGATTGAATTAAGTCATATTTTTCCCGACAGACTGTTTCCAAAAATAAAAAAGTGTTCTCTTTTTAATCAAAGAAGACATGTTTTTACAA
>JAPYZL010054558.1:0-17458 GCA_030522825.1 Platygaster orseoliae | reverse complement strand
TATTCAGACACTGAAAGCGATATCTTTCTGAAGCATATTATCGCGGGAATATTGAATGGTTTTTTGTCCGGATTTTGGTGGCGCACCCTGTATACCTTAATTAGCGGGAAGTCCATCTCCCACAAATACCCAATTTAATCTCAACATTTACCTGTTTCTCGGGGTTCACACAGTTGGGTAAAATTTATGTTGTTCTAGGACCGTAGAAACATCCTGACATTTGCTCAATTCAAATTGAGCAAAAATTGAATAGAAAACGTCGATTTAATGGTAAGACACAAATGTTCACCTAAACAAGCTCTCAATATGTACGTATCTTTTTTCCAGTTTATTGCCCATCACAAAACGTGGAGTGAAATTTGGATTGACATCTTAGAACATGTAGTACATGGAATGCTATTACTCCGCCATTTGCCGGTTAGATATAAGAGCTGGAATGATGATAGTGATATCTTGGAGTGCATATTCCATATATCTATATACATGGCAATATATATGTCATGCACTGGTGCACGCGTTGACATCACCATCTGCTTCCTACCCTGTTTCTATTGAATCAAGGGGAGCATTAGCATTTCATGTACTATATGTTCTAAGATTGACATGCATTGTAAAAAAAATTAGTAAATTTACCGTCCAGCGACAGGGTAATATTGCGACCTGTCCGGCGGACGTCAATTCTCATGTGTGCATGTGTGCAAAATTGCTGTACGATATTAATTTTACTGTTCAACAGTATTTCTCACAATTCAGCAATGATTGATACATGAAATTTACTATCTCAATGTAATGGATATTGGCATCTGTATTCCAGCAATATTACCGCCCACTTCACAGAAAATATGCCTGCTTCAGTGCACACATACTACCAACTATACGTTTATATTACCGACCAGAGATGAAGAACACTATGTCGCAGTAATATTACTACTGGTATTAAATTTAACGTTCCGCAGACAGGTCGCAATATTACCCAACCCCCGAACGTTAATTTTACTGCTCTCGCAGTAAATTTACTAAAAATCATTAGATTTGACATGCTGCGTATGGGAAGTTTCATGGCGAGTACGGTAATAATACTGCTCGCCAAATGGTGAATTCGCGAAAGAAATTTACTACCAGATATCATTTTTACATTCGTATTTTTTACAGTGTGGGTTCAACGATTGGTTCACAGTTTGGTACGTGATTTTTATCCCTACTCCTCGTAAGGGCGCGATTATTGTTTAAACTTTAAACTTGAATAACTTTTTTCATTTTGAGTTTTGCAAAGAGTGGCAATAGACTTTTTGATTTGAAATTTAAAAATTAACATGTGGTTTTTCTATGTTAAGGTGATTCCGGATCACCTTGTATAATCTTAAAGAGAAAAAGGAGATAGCATTATGGGGGCAGCCATTTTGATTGTTATCTTCAGGCTTGTAAACCACGTGAAGTTGCTTCATTATAGAGTGACAATTTCTGTGGTATGAGTGTTTCAAAAAACGATAAAATCTATCTTTCTGTATTTATTGTATTTCTAATCTACTAGAAACTGTTTTGCGCTTTGTGCGCTGATTTACCATGTATTTACTTTGCCAAAAAAAGGCAATTTTTATGTAATTTTCAATTCTTCAAATTACAAATTACAAAATCCATTGTCAAGAGTCAAATATTTCATTGAAATTAACCAAAACGCAATGAAATTCTATTCGACAAAATATTGAGTGTTTCAAAAAACGATAAAATATATCTTTCTGTATTTATTGTATATATAATCTACTAGAATCTGTTTTGCGCTTCGTGCGCTGATTTACCATGTATTTACTTTGCCACAAAAAGGCAATCGTTATGTAATTTTCGATTCTTTAAATTACAAATTACAAAATCCATTGTCGAGAGTCAAATATTTCATTGAAATCAACCAAAACGCAATGAAATTCTATTCGACAAAATATTCAAATTCAAATGTGGGCGTTCAATATGGCCGCATCCCTGAAAACAATTGCCACACCTAGAGAGCCTCAAGGAAGAGAGTGGCAAACTTGCCTATGCGCTGATTGGCTGGTGAGGTTAGCAGCCATCTTTACTAACACACGCGTATTCACGCGTCCGTGTACGCAGCTGATGTCAGTGGTTTGTTTCCTAAAAAACTTTTTCCGTGAAAAATTGAATATAATAATTTAATGAAATCCCGAAAAACTTCGCGCGAGACCCGCAAGACACACGATAATCAACAATGAATGACAATGAGCAACAATGTCAATGACATCAGCTGCATACACGGACGCGCGAATAAGCGTGTGTTAGTAAAGATGGCCGCTAACCTCACCAGCCAATCAGTGCATAGGCAAGTTTGCCACTCTCTTCCTTGAGGCTCTCTAGCCACACCTAATCGGGTTGCTTCTTTTTCTCTTCAGAAATTTTCACAGTAGGTTTTCACATTATTAGGTCATGCAGCATTTAAATGATTTGAATGCATAGCAGTTTTGAAAATTGGAATCATTTGAAAATCATACATCTAGCAGGATTCTGAATTCAAATGTTGCAGTCAACTTCGGGTATTTACAAGATTGAAGTTGGCAATCCAAGATGGCCACGCCCAACGGGGATTAACTCCTTTTTCTCTTTAGGATGTAATTGTTTTTCTATTATTTTATCCATACAATTTATCTATGTATCTGATTGTATCTAATGATGAAATATCATTATCTATCTAAGAATTACAAAATGATATAGTGAATGATTGATAAAATGATATGAATGTTAGTCAAAAAATGACTGGAATAAAAAACATGATATTGCTTATCATATTATTTTCTCTTGAATCAATTTATATTCATATTTATATGTTGAGAGTACGTCATCTTCAACTTTAAAAAATCATGTCAATCATCCTAAAGACTGTTCACATATTACTTCATCACACTTAGAGGGGGAGGGGGTATTGAGTTTGATGTTGAATATTGACGTTAAGGGGGGGGGGGGGGTTCAAAGATGATGACATGATCATAAAAATATAACTTTTTATCAAAAAGTTTAGGACACTTTTTTCAAATTTCACGCTAGTAGTTTTGATTTGATGACATCAACACTAAGGAGGGGGGGGGGGGGGTCTACCGAATAATGATGGTTGATGACGTAGGGGGAGGAGGGAGTCAAAAATAGGAAAAAATTGATGACTTAATATGTGGACAGCCCCTAAAGAGAAAAAGCAGATGGCTTTATGGAGGGTAGCCATTGACGTTATGAAGGGTAGCCATTTTCCTTCTATCGAGGTAACCATTTTGATTTACAACTTCAAATATTGAATTAAGCTGTGGATATGACTGCCAATCGTTTATCTGAATTTTTAACAAATCCTTGCTAGTTTGACGGGAAAAACTTATTACACATCTCTTTAGCATTAACATACGAACGTAAAAAGATATAATGAATATTTTTTTTAAAGTATGTACATTAAAAGTTTATAAATGGGCGTGAGCGCGCGATGGAATTCTAGTACCTGTTATTTGTTATTATGAAAAATTATCATAATTTTTATAAATATTGGTTTACTAAAGAAAGCTTTTGTTGAGCATTTTTTCGACTACCTCCTTGCTCCCCCACCCTTACAAATACTCACAAATACCCAATGATAACACTTCATAAAGTAATCAAATTTTAAAGACGTTCATCTAGGAATATTAATTTTCCATGAATAATAATGCAACGGTAAGGAAAAAAAAGCAATGTAAAGAAAAAGACGTAAGATCTACTAGACTCACCAAAAGAAGTTTCCAAGTCAGTTGAAAAATTCTGATCCATCGTTTAGCGCTCCATCAAAGGAAACGAGTTTGGGTTTTCTCTCCTAGACGTGAATATTTCAGTGACGATTTTTTCCAAAAGAGATAAACAACCGATTTCGTGCTGTATATTTTCGAGACACGAAACGATTGCTCGCGGGAGTGAAGCTACGATTTGCTGTAACTGGAGATGAAGCACATATAAATGGTGGGGACGGCAGGGTAGGGCCCAGAATTTTTCTGGTTTTTGGGTGAAACAATGACACTTCTTAACCCTTAAAACTATGTACCGTATGTAACACTTTAAGCATGAACTTCGAATCTCGATTATATGTGAAATTAAGCTAATTCACTTCAAAGCACGCTGTTGATATACACATGCGTTTAATGTTGCGATTTGAACGAAATCAATTGACAGATACACTCATTAATATTTACAGCGTTTTACAGTTTGCTTGGTGTCTTGCTTACGCGGTTCAATCCGTTCTATCCGTGTTTACTTGCCAGTTTAACACAGTTCAACAACTGCAAACGACCTGGACTGCACTGACACAAAACACAACTGTCAGTGATTGTCAGCTCCTGAGATAGGAACAGCCCAGAGAAATTACTGGACATTACCGACATTACAGTACGTGGACTGCTACATGGGCGTATTCGTGGCAAACATAGTCCGTGAGTGTATGCATGCATACATTTATATGTACATATACAAACATACCCATACAAACCCATCCACGACCGTTTGCTCAGTGTTCATACTTTTCAATCTTCGTTCCTTTTCTAGCGCTCAATCTAACATACGTCTGTCCTTGTTTAGTATTACCGAGTTACGAACACTGCATTTGCTGCATGGGAAAAAAAGAAATGCTGATGCGACATGGAACAGCATGGAAAACTACTGTATCGGCCTAGAATCGTAAACGCGTTAACATGCGCGACCAATGCTGATAACAGCTGATATTTCAGGCAATTTCAAACATTTCAAAGCTCAAAGCTACCGCAGTAAATAATAGTCAATAACAGTAAAGCAAGTAAAGAATTCTAAGAATTTCGACCATCTAATTTTTCTAGATTTTGTGAATGTTTATCAATAAAAAGTGCCTATCAAATTGAAAATTATGAACAACTATCGAGTCATTTATAAAGAATCACACGGACATTCAGAAAATTTCGAGGATAACGCAAGTTTATTCGTTAAATACAAAGGTGATTTCCAGCTGTTTATCAGTTTGAATTTTCAAATGATTAAAGGCAAATGAAGAAAGGGTTTATTCAAAGTTTTATCTTATTCTGTATAGGTGATCCCAAGATTAGGGAAATACAGGTGGATACAAAAAAAAGGGCAATTTCGGATTACTTAAGAACGTTTTTCGAACAGGTTTTTCTACCTGAAGGGTTCCCTGATAATGTGAACTCTGATTACATTCCTTATCAAATATGGGACACCATCCAGGTAAATTATCCATGACTTGCAGAAATTTTTTTTGTTTGTAATCGGCAAAGTTTTGATTTTGA
Organism: Platygaster orseoliae; assembly: GCA_030522825.1. Classification (NCBI taxonomy): domain Eukaryota; kingdom Metazoa; phylum Arthropoda; class Insecta; order Hymenoptera; family Platygastridae; genus Platygaster; species Platygaster orseoliae. The sequence goes on along the minus strand of JAPYZL010054558.1, from coordinate 12,176 downwards.
ATCTTTATTTTGTTATAAAATGTATTTCAGTATTTTTTTTTACAAATTTGCGAATAAATAATCTCAATTTATAACAGATTATTTATTCACAATTTCCATATGCTTTCTAGCATATGAAAAATATTGGATGAAGTATATGCAGAGTGTCCTAAAGTCTGCGGATAACTTGAAAACCATGTATTTCACATCAAATTCTAAGACGTTTTTCCCTTTGCCGTTTCTTGCAAAACTCAAAATCAACAAAGTTATTTGAGTTTTAAATTCAACCAATCAATTCCCTCCCTCGACAAATGAGGATAAAAACTAAGAATAAAAATTTACCGAAATTTCTGCGGTATTTTTCTGAGTCGAAAAGTCCTTTGTCGCTTTTCTTACAACTCAAAATCAAAAAAGATATTTGAGTTAGAAATCTTAACTAATCGGATTTGTTAAATTTCAAACTCAAATATCTTTTTTGGTTTTCAGTTGAGTGGCTGAGAGCAAAAGTCGGACGAGTAGAGACAGAAAACATGGAGTTTCACATCTATCTGTCTCTCACTTATCCGACTTTTGCTCTCAGCCACTCAGTTGTAAGAAAAGTGACAAAGGACTTTTCAACTAAGAAAAGTACGAAAAAAATTCCGGTAAATTTTGGTCAGTGGTTTTTACCTCAACTTATCAAGTGAGGGGGTTTATTGGTTATACAGGGTGTGTCACAGTCCACGGAAATCCTTGAAATCGTGGATTCCTCATGAAATTCTGAGACAATTTTCCCTTTGCCATTTTTCACAAAACTTAAAATCAAAAAAGTTATTCGACTTTGAAATTTGAACAATAAATGCGCTTTTTCGACAAATAGGGATAAAAACCACGGACCAAACTTTACCCAAATTTTCTTCATATTTTTCTGAGTCAAAAAGTCCTTTGCCACTTTTCAAAAAAACCGAAACGAAAAAAGATATTTGAGTTTGAAATCTAAGAAACCTGATTGTTTGAAATTTCTAACTCGAATATCTTTTTTTGTTTTAATTTTTTTGGAAAGTGGCAAAGGACTTTTTGGCTCAGAAAAATATGAAGAAAATTTGGGTAAAGTTTGGTCCGTGGTTTTTATCCCTACTTGTCGAAAAAGCTCATTTATTGTTCAAATTTCAAAGTCGAATAACTTTTTTGATTTTGAGTTTTGTGAAAAATGGCAAAGGGAAAATTGTCTTAGAATTTTATGAGGAATCCACGATTTCAAGGATTTCCGCGGACTGTGACACACCCTGTATATAAAACTCGAATAAAAAAGGGAAAATTGTCTCAGGATTTGATGAGGAATTGTACATGGTTTTTGGGTGATCCGCCGAGTTTGGAATATCCTGTAAACAGGGTGTCGCAAAATCCACAGTACAAAAAAAAAACCATATCATTAAAATTTTTCATAAAACTCAAAATAAAAAAAAACATTTAAGTCAAAAGCTTCAACCAATCATATTTGTTAAATTTCAAACTCTATTTTGATTTTGAGTTTCGTGAAAAATTGCAAAGGGTATATCATCTCAGAATTTCGTAAGAAATCCATGGTTTTTTTCAACTACATATTTGAGATACTATACTATTATTGACTAAATTTCAATATTATCAATAATACATTATTTATTATATCTGACGAGGGAGAAACAAATCAACCTAAGAACATATACTGTTAAGTGGGTCCACTTGTGTGAAAGCGGTATTTTGAACGCTTTTTCAGTAATTTTTATTAGGAGAAATAATTTGAATATTAGAATAAGTTTAACGATATTTTAAATGTTTATGCTTTTATTATAACTGTAAATTTTTCCAAAAGTGTAAACCGAAAGCTTATATTTATTGAGGGCATTGAAAGTGATTTCCTCAAAATAGAATACCAAAATTGTGTGCAAGATTCCGCTGAAACCACTTATCCAAAACACAAAAAGTAAACAGAATCTTATTTGAAAGTGATTTCCTCAAAATAGAATACCAAAATTGTGTGCAAGATTCTGCTGAAACCACTTATCCAAAACACAAAAAGTAAACAGAATCTTATTTGAAAGTGATTTCCTCAAAATAGAATACCAAAATTGTGTGCAAGATTCCGCTGAAACCACTTATCCAAAACACAAAAAGTAAACACAATCTTATTTGTGTTTATATTGTCAAGGTACTGACGTAGGATTTTGACTAAATTCCAAAAATTGAATAAATGGCAGCACGTTTCATAAAAATTGATCATTTTTTTGCTTTTTTTCGATATAAAATATGCTGCAAAATAATATAAAAAAAAAAAGATATCAAAAACCGCCACCTTCAGTTATAATACAATAAATGAATCAGTTAAAATTTCATGTCGATTTGTTGAGTAGATAATCTTGATTCTTGCACACAAATTTCAAAAACATGGTTTCGAGAAAAACGTGTTTAAAGTTTGGAGACAACAGAAATTTGTATTCTAGGCTCACATTCAGCGTCCTGTCACATTTGAAATAAGTCGAATCTGGGAAAAATGTTTTGGGACATTATTTTTCACATCTTAAAGATGCAAAAAAAATTTTTTAAGAAATCAATTTTTCTAAAATTTTACACTGCCCCTTAAAAATTTTGTTCTTAACCTGTTTCTGACCTGACCCAAAATCATTTTCATCATCCACAGACCTCTTAACACTAATTGCACATTTAGCATGTATTTTTTATGAAAATAAATATCATTGTACACCTTAAATTGAGTAATTACATTATTTTTTCAAAGTAACTAATGATTTTTTTGTATAGCCTGAACTTATAAACTGTCACTTTTCTCAGATTCCTGCATTAGAGTTACAGAAAATTTATTGGCTGCATATGTACTTTATTATGTTATAAAAATGCATTCGGAGAGTCGTTAATGTGGTATAAACTTTTGTAAAGCAAGATTTTCATGCTGACCCAAAATCGGGTCAAACCTTGACCCTACTGCGTTCTGAATGTGACCCAAAACCTTTGCTAGGATCTTTGAACTACATGTTGGAAAATTTTCATAAACATCAAATTCCTCACTTCAGGAATTTGTTAAAATTCAATTTGTGAGAACTTTAAAAATTTTTGCCTTTTCTGGAGATTTTTCTCCTTTTTTAAGGAGCGAGTTTTAAAGAGTTGTGCTAAAGCCCAACTCTTTAAAATACTACTAACTCAAAAACTCTACACTGAGAGAAAAAAACGCTTGGATGCACTGTTATTCATGCTTGTTCCGAGCGTGAATCCAAAAGTGTTATCCGAAAACCATTTCACAGTCCGGCCAACTGTGAATCACGCTCGCCTCAGCTAGTCGTCGCATTCCGCCAAGACGTGAATCACAGTTGGGACATTCACGCCCAACTGCACCGTTTTTCACGCTTCGTGGAACTGTGAAAATTTTTTTCGCGGTGGCAATTCACTTTCACAGTCGTACGAGCCGTGAATCACAGTTGTACGAGCCGTGAATCACAGTTGCACGAGCCGTGAATCACGGCTCGTACAACTGTGAAAGTGGATTGCCAGCGCAAAAAAAAATTCACACTTCCACGAAGCGTGAAAAACGGTGCGTGCGGTTGGGCGTGAATGTCCCAACTGTAATTCACGTCTTGGCGGAACGCGACGACTAGCTGAGGCGAGCGTGATTCACAGTTGGCCGGACTGTGAAATGGTTTTCGGATCACACTTTTGGATTCACGCTCGGAACAAGCGTGAATAACAGAGCATCCAAGCGTTTCTTTTTCTCAGTGTACTTCTATTAAAAAAAATACTGCTAACTCAAAATCAGTTCAATTTATAGATTTTTGTTTTTAATCATCGCTTAAATTATTTTTTATAATGATCGTCAAAAAGTACTTATGGAAATTCAAGATTATTTGAATTTTTTCGTATGACTTGATTAATAGGCCTTTGCAAGTACAATAATGGGCACTTTGACAACCAAAGCCATAATGCAAGGAGTTGGTGTTGGCCAAACTTCAGCAACCCCTTTAGCAGCTGCCATAACTTGGATTCTCAAAGATGGAACTGGAATGTTAGGACGAATTATGTTTGCCTGGTGGAAGGGGTAAAATTCCTATAAAATCATGAAATATACTGCACTGCCCGAATTCGAGATTCATTTACGTAATTTAGAAAATATCTAAATTTTTAAAACAAAAATTAACATTCACTATAGAAACTTGAAAGGTATGAAGTTTTAGAAAAGAAAAATTTTAGAAAATTTTGAATGATGCTTGTCGATAAAAATGTTAAGATTTTTAAATCTACAAAATTCAATGTTTGAAAAATATAGTTTCAATTTGAAAACTGTATACCTGAAAAAATTCCAAATCATGGCAATTTTCTCAACTAGATATATGGAATTATGAAAAAAAAGGCAACGTATTTTTAGCATTCGTTTGTAGACTCAAATTCTGATAATAAAATACTTATGACAAGTTAGAAAACATTTCACAATATGAGAAAGCTAAGATGAAGTAATTCCTAATTTTAAATACCAATATCAAGAATTTAAAGAACTGATGTAGTAAAATATTCGTGAATCTTCATTAAATTCAAAAATTCTGATTAAAAAAGTATGCTGACTTCGAGAACTGAAATTCGTTAATGTTTTTCTAATGACAGACAGTTTTATCTTCTTAAGAATCATTCTTTTTTATTATTATTATTATTTTTTTTTTTGGTTTGGTAGAAGCGAGCTTGATACTCGATGTAAGCGTTGGCGTTTGTTTGCGGATATCCTCAACGACGCAGCGATGACGATCGAACTGACCATTCCCTATTTTTCCACTTATTCGACTTACATTCTTTGTATGTCGACCACAATGAAAGCTATCGTCGGTGTTGCGGGTGGAGCAACTCGAGCCACTTTGACCCAGCACCAGGCTTTGCAAAACAATTTAGCCGATGTTTCAGCCAAAGATGGGAGCCAAGAGACGCTAGTTAACTTGGTCGCTTCGTTTTTAGGAATACTAATATTATCATATTTGCCTGCCGAGTAAGTTTTCTTATAAAATTTTACTTCCTAGAGAAATTTTTCAATAAAATTTTCCTTATAATAAATTTTTTTTTCCGTAGAAATTTTTACACGAAAATTTTTTCTATAAGAAATTATCTTATTTATTCATTTTTGTTATCATTTTTTAATAATTTTTTTCAATTTTTCAGGCTATTTGTATTTTTCGGTTTCAGTTGAGATCTACATATATTTTGAAAATACATATCCTTTTTTCCACTTTTTTCTTCGTTTTCAATGTTATTATTTCTGAAATAAGGTTCCTACCCTTATTTAAAATATTGCAACAATAATGAGACAAAATATGGTATAGCCACCTAGAGAGCACGAGCGTACTAATCGACTTGTGCGTGCGCGTAGACGTGGTGCACGAGAATTTCGAATGAAGATCGATTTCTCATAACAAAGTTATTTCTATCGAAATTTGTGGGTGATAATTTCATATAAAAATTATATATCTTATAAAAATTTATTGCTTTTCATAAAAATAAAGTTTCTCATAAAAATTCCACAGTCTATAATAAATGTGCAAACCTCAAATATTTTTTTACAACTAATTTGGAATTTTTTATACACATATCACTGGTTGTTATAAAAAAAATATTTTTAAGAACTTTATAAGAAACGGAATTCTTATAAGTAATTTCTGATTCTTATAAGAATTTGGCTATTTTTTATAAAAATCAAAATCACTAGAGTAACCTAGAAAATTACTCCGTGAATTAAAGAAAAATCATCGAATCCATGGACGTGAGCCATAGATTTAGAGTATACCGTAGATTTAATGATGTGGCAACACCACCGTGAATTTAAGCGTCTTTTTTTCTTTAAATCCACGGATTACGTTCACAAGTGGGCACCGTTAGATAATACCTTCACTTTTCAGCTCTTCGAGTGCGTATCACCTCATTGCATGTGACGTCTCAATTTTTGATTGGCAGAGAAAAACCTTTTATAAATGTCCGAAGTCACCATTCGGCAATAATTCTCAATAAATTTTACATTAAGGACCTAATAAAAATAACTAAGTCATGCATCTGAGTACAATAAAATTTCTCTAGTAGACATATTTACGTAAACTGTTTACCTGATGTTTACACACACTTTACGTAAACATCTCTACAAGGATCGACACAACCTATTCTGCTGTACACCAAATTTTACTTGGGATTATTTGAATTCTTCAAAATTCTTGCAGATTTTCCATTCACTTGTTCATCTTCTTAGTTGCTGTTCACATTTTTGCAAATTATTCTGCTGTTTGTGCACTGAGGCTGGATTCTCTCAACGAAGATCGCACTGCCTTAATTATGAAACACTATTATACAAATAATGGCAAAATACCGAGTCTAACAATCATCAATAAACTAGAATCATTAGTTTTGTTCCATAACACAAGTAAATTTTATATTATTATTTTTATTTTGTTAAATTTTTGTATCAAATGGAAAAGCACAATTTTTCGTATGCTTCTATTTTCCAGCGAAAAATATCTGTGGTTTTACAATTTGCATGGGCGTATCATTGAATAAGGTCATGAAGGATACAACGGAAAAGTTTCAACTACCACAATTTTTCCGTACCAGAAAATATGTGCCAATAATCAATCGGAAAAAAAAAACGATTTATGTCCTACTTTCGAAATACGCCAGGTCGGATGATATTTTTGAGGCATTTTTTCATGCCTTTTTGTATGGATGGGCAGTGACATTGAAACTAACAAAACATGAAGTAATTTTTCCTAAAAATAAAAAAATTCTACACAGTTTCGCTTACTTTAAAAAATGTATTCAATCAACTATTTTCTGTTTTTCTATAGGAACCTGTTATCAAAATCCAGTCAGATGCTATTGTAGCTTCAAGCAACAGAGAATTGATAACTAAGACTCTTGAAAATTATGTGAATGATGCCTCAGAAACACTTGACATGGATTTTCCTGAATTGAATGCGATTATCTATAAGGAATACAACACCTTTATACAGCGTTTGGAAAAAAGCGGTTGGTTAAATTTTAAACTTAAAAATCTGTGATAACACATATTTCATAATTTTTCGTTAATAATGAAATTTTATACAGAATGGACTTCGCAGAAAAGTCTTTCAAATGTTGGGCCTTGGAGAGGTCTTTGGGATTAATCATATGACCAAAGGATAAATTTTTTCATACATGCAACTCGTGTGTGATTTCAACGCATTTTTTAAATCTCGAGTGATAAAAAAGATACTGATGATATTTATATAGGGAAACAAATTTTTATATTACAAACTTCTGAGTTATTTTTAAAATTTTTGTATGGATTGTTTTATAATGAACTTTGGATGGCAGCGTTAGAAGCATAATAATTTATACATCAGCAGAATTTATGCGATTGTAATAATCTAGTATATACCGGAATTATTGTGTTCTGTTTTGAGAAATTTATTCATCACCAACAAGTTCAAAAATATAATACTTATGAAAGAACGAACATTTGAGTTTTTTTTATTTGAATTAAGATTCTTGGTCTTTTGCGGAGCCGGTCTGCGATAAATGTTTGACAAGGTCTATCCAGTTCCATCCCCGGGGTTTTTCACCTTTTCCATCTGCTTGGTTCCACTTTCTTCGCTTTTGTGCTTTTGTTAGTTGCTCTTTCTTTGTTTTTTTTGACACATCATCCTAGAAAAAGTAGTTTACTTTATTAATAAATTTCCTATAAATGTCAAGTTTCTCAGATTCCTTTTAACTTGTTTTATAATGATAAATACACTATCAACTGCATTTTAGAAATTACAAAAGTATAAGAACATGTTTTTTAATACAATATAATTTTATGAGTCAAAAAAGTGACAAATTTTCAAGTAATTTTCAACAGACGACTTCTTTTCTGTAACATAAAACACTTCTTACTTGACATAGAGACTCTGCTAAATCCGTAATATGCAGTTTTTCCGTGACCTCCTCTATTGCAGAAGGTTGATCGACAAACAACTGGCTAACATTTTCACCAACAGATTGGAACAGTGTATAGGTCATTGCACATCCCAGCCATTGTTCTGCTTCTGCCTCAACATGAGCTATTACTTTATCTTTGACAACTTGTGATCTGGAAATATTCAGTAATTTTTAGAACCTTCTCAATTTCCAAGACTATGATACTGATTCAAAATAGCTTTTTCATAAATTCATCATTTCAAAGATAATTTTTCAATAATTCCTTTGGCAAATCTGAAATTCAATAAAATACTCGTTTCTAATTTAAAATCAATTCTAATTTGTTTCATTTTATAAATAAATTATACATAAAATAATCGGATTTATGATAATATTATTAGTATATTTATAGTATAACTTCATTGTTATACATTTTGAACGAATTTGTCCAATATGCGTAAAGTTCATCATCAAATCTTTTTTCTTACCTTTTTTGATAATACGAAATTCTGATCACAATCAATTCTGAGAATTTGACGAAGTATGACATGAATTATTGCTCTCGAATTATTCAACTATTTAAATAAAATATGTATGTACGTTAGGGTGATCGTTAAAATGTGTTACGTTGAATTTTGATAGCGACACCCCTTAAATCATTACCAAAGAAAAAAAAATCCTTGAATTTTTTCAGATTTTTTAGCCTGTGCCAGTAGAGCCATATTTTTTGCCGTTTGAATAACATGGGATTTTGCCTTAAATTTCGTCTGTTTTCAGACACAAAAATCGGTTCGAAGCGACAAGTTACTGTTTATAGTTATGACATCAGGGGCATAGGTAGAAAAAATGCTCGTAACGAGTTTTTTGGAAAAATCTCTTAAAAGTATTTTTTTTTTAATCTAAAAAATTATTAATCATTTTAAGAACTCCTTGATTCCTAGAGCATCGAATTTCGGAAAGCTATATAGAAATTCGTTATATCAGAAAACTCTTCAAGTTGAATAAATGATAAGGACATATGAAAATTACTAGAAGTATTAGAAAAACACAAAATTATAATCTCAGTGACTTAAGAACCACTAAACTCGAGTTCCATTATATTGAATACGTTGTGACGAAACACGGTTTTCGAAACTCGGAGTTACAAACAGAGTTATTTCAAGAACGTCGTGAAATAACGATATTGGGAACGAGGGATCTTCTGATTTCGCGATTTCGTAAAGGGACATAAAAATTGAGCAAAGGAAAAATAGAGGACGGCGAGTTTTTTCACTTCTGCGGGACGCCACTCGCTTTCCTACTCGCACGTGATCACGCGTTGGGCTTTGTGCGAGCGCACAGCGGCGATATCGTACGCCCGACATCGGCACGTTTTGTTTAGGCTTTAATATCTTACAATAGCCTGAACAAGTTCGATAACGCAATTGCGTAACTTGTCGCGATTTCCCTTTGATGCTTCCTTTATTCTCCTTAGCTCAAGATGGGTATAAAAAGGGGCCCAAATCCCATAGCAAATCACTTCTTGATCACGAATCAAAGTGGTAGCTCTTCAACTGAGCTCCACATCCGGAATGCTCCTCGACCTGAGCAAAGACAAAAATCCGAAAAAGGCTCCTCGATCTGAGCATAGAATAAAATAGATTGTTGAAAATCATATCCGAGGGCTCCCCGCTCGAGCAATATCGAGAAGCAGACAAAACTGTTTGTCTGCTTCTCGTCTTGAGCGACACCAGTAAGTAAAGAGAAAAAAAGGCATTAATACAAAATATCGGCATATCCAAAAACCTCCCCCTTCCTTTCCTTTTTTTAAAAAAGTTTAAAAAATGAAATTTCGTTAATATAATATATATGTATATGTAATGTTCTAGGAGAAAAGGGACCTCAGGCCAAAAAAATCAAAAATGAGTTTTTTATCTCTATCGATAGGTTTTGAGTTGCTCTATAGAGAACAAAATTTTTTCAAATATACGAGCATTTTCTCCTATCGAAAAATGGTTCCGAAAAATCCTGTAAATAGCGCATTTCTCAGCTAGGCCCAACTTCTATCGCTTGCCCTGAAAAATCGTGCTAGTTGGCCTAAGGTCTCTTTTTTCCTGGCACGTCACATATTACTCGCGATCACATACTTCATGATAACACATGCTTCGGACGTTTGACCAGTCATGGATTTTACATAAATATGTTGTTAATAAACAAATTTTACATTTGAAATAATGAAGTAGTCGACTATGGAGTATCTAATAATGGACAAACGACCGATCACTGTTATTCCAGTAACACATGAAGCCGTAAACCATTAAAAAATTTTTGGTATTAGTTTAACCACGTGCAGTTCTTGCATTAATAATTATACTGAAAAATGGCGATAGTCACTCAAAAATCAATTTGTTCTGGCAAACAAAAACTAAAAATTAAATTTGGTAAATATTTTTGATTAAGGAACACATGATTTATGATGACACAAAATTAAGTTGTGTGCCCACTTAAGTATTTCGCATAAAAAGTTAAGTTTCCTAAGTTAGGGAAAAAGTCATATTTTTGAAAATAATTCAGCAACACAATTAATTCTTGCGTGATTCTTGCAATTCATTCTTAATAATTAGCGACAAATTTAGCCCTACTGCACATAACATTTTTATTATTACTTGACCAGATGTTTTGCTAAGTTAATGTAAAGTTAAAAAAAAGTAATATTTAAAAAAATATTTGAGCAACAAAATTAATTTTTGCGCGACTAACTAGCGACAAATTAATCACCACTTCAAGTTAAGTTTTCATGATTATTAGACCTGATACTTTGCTAACTTAATGTGAAGTTAGCAAAAACAGTCATATTTAAAAAAAAAATCGAGCGACAAAATTAATTCTTGCGCGACTAATTAACAGCAAATTATGAGTATGTATGTACACTATTTGATTAACGAAAATTGTTTTGCTTACTTAACGCACATAATTTTGAATATCTTGCAGATTTTTTATATTTTCGTACTTTTTTAAGTGTTTATAAATTTCTAGTATTTCTATTGACTGTTTTATACATTATTTTAGAATTACATTGTCGATAACTCCTATATTTTTAGTATTTCTTTAGATTTTGTTTATGATTTGAAACACTTTTTCGTATTTTTATAAATTCCTGCTTCAATTTCAAGAATTTGATGCTCCAGAGTTCAAAGTTTCTTCGATTTTCGACATTTTCGTCTACTCTACTTTTTTTTTATTAATCACTGGGTTCAAACAATTTCTTAAATTTATTTTTTCTACGTTATCCTAGCCAAGAATTAATAATTATAATTTTTCTAAAACCAGGATTGCTGTTATTTTTGAATTGGTGAAATTAAGAATCCTGAATTTTATTTAAAATTAGGAACTAACCAAAAACCATTTTTTACGTTCTCTTGATTTCAGTAAGTACATTTTTGATCATTTTCACACATAAGCAGTATTTCTTATTTTTATTTTTATTAATTACTTTATTTTCAAAATGATCATTATCGAGTTAAGATATTTTGTTATAGTTACAATTGTCATTTATTTTTAACCCTTGTTGTGCACACTTCATAAAAATTCATAAAAATTACGTATTGTGCACATGGGGTATGTCATACCCCAGTCACTTTAAACATTTATAACAAACAAACAACTTGTTCTTTTGACCTAAAAAAAAAAATGAGGGTCTAGTTTGAAGCTTTGCGATTAAGGAATAGTGGTTGAGAGTATAATTTTGCATAGTTAAACAATGATAAAAAAAAAAAACTTAGAAAAGAAAACAACAAAATTAATTTTTTCTACTAAAAAATTAATAAAAAATTCATTTTTTGATATTTTTTGCTAATTTTTTAGGATATATTTCTTGAAATACCATACTTTCAATAAAATATATTGGTTTATATGAGTGTTTAAAAAAATATATTTATTTTGCTATGTGATGTCAAGCGCTTTTGTCGAAAATAAAAGATTACAGTATCGGAAAAAGAGTGGGTTTTTTTTCTCAATTATTCTTTATTGAGGGTTTTATGAACATTTAATAATACGAGAGAAGTTATATTATGAAAAATGAAGACAATTACAAAAGTTTAAGACTCCAAAGTTAAGGACTCAAAAGGTCGTCCTCCATCCGCAATCGATTCCCAATAGGGCGACTACTTGAATTATAAGCCATCTATGTACATTCCAAATATGTTAATTTATGCACGAAAAAAGATAACGTCTTTTTTGCGATAAATTTACGCTATTCGCACACCCATGAGACAAAAAACATCAACATTTAAACA
>JAPYZL010054550.1:0-16910 GCA_030522825.1 Platygaster orseoliae | reverse complement strand
AACAACTATCTAACAACCATACATTTTCAAACACTTCTAGAATATTTTTACTTTCTTAAAAAATTCAAAATATTTAGAACTTTTTTCTGCTACTCATAGAATTTGAGACAACTCTTGTGAAATTTTCTTGCTTTTTTCAAAATGCAATAGCCATCAATAAAATAACGAGAAATTTCAACAAACGTTTCAAAATTTCACATAAGCTTAAACATTAAAAAAAAGGGTTACGAGCGATGAAAGTGTGGGGGGAGAGGGGGGGGGGTGAAGGAATCGTCACACGCAAGATGACATAATTTATGGACGATTTCTTATCTTTATAGACATTGTAAAGCTAACGTCGTACTCCCAACTCTGCGATGAACGATATAACTTCAGTCATTTTTCTGGTTGAAAATTCACAAATGCTCCCTACTCAGAGAAATTTACGTAATTGCACTAAAATATTGGTAAAACTGTAGAAAAGTTTAAAATTATATTAACTACTGAAGTTTTCTTATCGCTCTTTACTCCTGATTTTTCATAAAGTAACTATCATCAGAATCATAATATAATTGGAATTATTGTCAAATTATTTTCTCATGAATTAACAGGCCTTCTTGGTGATTTTTTGTTGTGTGGATTATAAAAATAAGATTTTTAACTCCACAAAGTAACAACGAAATATTATTACCTTACTTTTTATCAACAATAACGGTAACGTGATGATTAACTTAAGCAATAAATATCGTAAACAATTTTCTGAGTAACTTTCCAAATTCTGTCTGACTTTAAGTAGTATAGCTCAAGTAATTTATTTAGATACGAGTCAATTTTTTCAAGTATATTAATAAATTAGAGATTTTCTATCCCAAAAAATGACGGACGAAGTCATCGCCCCCCTCCCCTCCCCCCCCCTATCTGACCCTTCTTTCTCTTGACACAATTGCTTATACAATGTTTATAAGGATTACTGTAATTTGTAGTGTCGAAGTTGGAAACAAGGATTTGCGAATTATAGAGAATTCATAAAAGCATCATTTACATTATTATACGCCAATTTTTATCGATAATTATTGAGTTAAATTTGAAGCTTGATGTTATTACAAAAAAGTTTGAAATTATTATATCTACGTACTTGAAGCGTCTTTTATTCAATTGCTGCCTACATTGAATTTCAAGACACTTAGTGCTTTAGAATGTTATAGTTCTTCCTGCAAAAGCCAAATTTGTATGCATTGTCACAAATGTTTTGTTTTTATGTGAGCAATTTTTTTATTTTTATAAGTTGCGAAAATCACTCAGTAACAAGTTATTACATCAACAATTTTTTTAAATAAATAAATTATAAAATTGGTTTTTGAATTGTGTAGTTGAAATTCACGAATGAATATTAATGATTTTATCATATGGTTTTTTTTCTTTGAAATTTTATTTTTCGAAAGTGTTATAAGGTACCAAATATATTAAAAAATTTTCTATTGATTAAATCATCAAATTCAAGGTTTTTTAATTCAGAACATTAAAATTCAAAAATTTTTAGGTTTATCTTTGAATAGAATCGTTTCAAAAACTGTAATTTTTATTGTACAGTTTTTTTGTTTTCAAAATTTTAATTTTCCACATTTTATAAACGTTAAGATTGTAAAAATTCACTTGCGAAAGGTGTTTTCCAATAATGGAGTTCATAGAATTTGAAAATATTTCTTCAGCAACATTTTTTGTAGAAAATCAATTATAGTGAATTAGTTATCAAATCTACAAATCAAAACAGAAATTCGTCATCAGTTTCAATTTCAATGAATAATTTCAATGATTCGACAAATCATTGGTGCCACACATTTGTTGTTTGAACATCGATGCAATGATTTTCGAAACAAGAATCATATTTTTCTATTTTTCTTATTTCTTGAATACCGATAACCTGATTAACATATTACATTTTACTTTCAAAAAACGAAGAAGTAAACAAAAATTTTTTAAATCTGCCATGCTTCTCATAAATATTATAAGATTTCCTTATTTTCACTTTTCATTTCCAAATTCAGACAAAAAAGAAAATTTTCACAAACTTTTTCGAATTCATAGTCATCGATACCAAACAAAAACGATTTTCCAACTGTAGAACCCGATTTTCAAATGAAATTTTGATGAAATCTCGCGAATCTCAAATCTCCTCTAAAATAAAAAAAAAACCTCCACTCTCGCAAATTTCCAAATCGCGGATAAATCCATCGCAGCCCCAACTTTCGACGAAACGTGAGTACAGAGTGGACAAATAACAAGAAGAACAATCATCACAAAAAATCAACCCTCATAACATCAGCCCGAAAAAAGCGCTGCAAATCGTTAAAAAATGCAGCATCGCAATCACAATTTCAATAAAACAAAAAGAGATGAAACAAACAATTATTTGCAGGCAAAACTCAAAAATGGTAAGACAAAAAAAAACGATGAATTATCGAGCGCCGCTGCTTTCACGCAACCATGTTTGTACATAAACCATACGATGTGTTTCATTACTTTTCGACGAGCACTTTACATGAGCTTCTGAAATTTTTCAGTCATGTCATATATTAAGTGGAAAATAAGAGAGAAAACTCGGAAAACATTTCCAAATTGAATTCGAAGTGTCCGAAAAAATGCCTGATGGAAACCAAAATTTTTTTGGGGAGGAAGGGATTTTCAGGCAATTTTTCGAGATACATCGAATTGCAAGAGAGTTGTAGAAAGTGTGAAAGTTCCCCGCATAAAGGCAAAACGCTCTAGAAAATATTAGTACACGAAATAGAGATTTAACGAACACGTTGGAAATTTGTTGTGACATGGCATACAAATACGTGACTGTTGTGTCGTGAACGGAAAGATCGAAGGTGCATTTGCATGAGACACGTTGGTTCCTGAGCACGCAAGGTGAATAACCGAGTTATACATTAATAGTTTGCTTAAGATTCATATAGTTCGTAGACATATACAGGGTTTGGAGAGTTACTTTTATTGCAAAATTTTCGAAATTATCATTTTTATAATAGCTTACGAGTTTTTGTACAGGGTGCACCGAATTTCCTATGCCAAAAAGGAATATAGTATACCTTTTTAAATTTTTAGTCGAAAAATCACTAATTTGCTAATCACAATGTTTGGAGCCAAAACATTCAGAGTTCAACGTTCAAGTTTTGAGGGATTTCATTTTTAAATCCATAAAAATGACAGAATAAATATACAAATATTAAAGAAATACTTAAAGCAATTGAAATTTATCAAAGTACTGTTTTCTGAAGAATTCAAACAAATATTCAAGATCTATAGAAATATGAAAATCACATAAGGATACAAAAATTGCCACATGGTTTAATAAGTACAAAAAAAAAAAATAAAAATCTATGTGGATATTATCTTCTCAAAAATATATATATAAATATTAAAAATTTTAATTTTAATTTTACAGCATCAAGTTCTAGAAATCTTTAGAACGATACATAGAAAAACCAGAAACTTATAAAAAAATTGCACAATATTTTAAACAACATAAAATAAAAAAATTTATTGAACTGTGATTCCTAGAGCATCGAATTCTAGAAAGCTACATAGAAATCCAAGGACAACGTCAAACAAATACTTTTATTTTCAACTGCGAAATTTTCTTTTTAGTCAGCTCTGAATAAATGAGTGCTAAACGTCGTGATTGGAGAACAAGAAAGTTTAATAACTCAATTATTTTTAATAATTTCGAAAAGCGGCAAAGAGCTTTTCAACTCGAAATTCAAAAAGGATTAATGTGTTCTTTTCTGGAACGAGGATTTTGGAACATCCTGTTATCTGTCATTACATTCGATCGCTTTACTGTTTTTCTTACATTTATTCGAAATTAATGATAAAGTTCAATCAATATTTTTCTCATAAACATTCAATTCCATATAAATCATTTTCATTTGAATGATTGTTTTCCTAAATTCAAAAAATTGGCATATTATTTTCAATGCGTTTTTTTCAATGCTATTTATATATTATTTTCAAATTACATTGGTCAGAATAAAAAATGAGTCAGTGAACAATCATTCCTACGTGAAATAGCTTGAGTAGAAGAATTGATCACGTTTCTACACATGTTAGTCCAATATGTTCAGTAGAAAATTTTGGCTGTAGTCAGTCTGAAGTCAATTTTTCTCGAACGATTCCGAATAGATTTTTTTAGTACATGAACGCAGGTAGAAAAATATTTGTGTTCTGAAAAATACATTCAATACATTTCTTTGCTTGCAATTCATTTCTTTTAATCTAAAGTACATTCTGAATGATTTCCAACACATTTTTTACGTAAAATATATTTGAGAAAAGGGTTAGTTGCTCTTTGTCTATGAAAATCAATATTTTCTTTTAATAACAGTGAAAGTCGCCATACTATCAAAATTATTATAAACTATGAAAACTGAAAAATCTGCCAGGACTGTTACAAACTGCTAATATTTTTCAAACATTTCAAATTGTACTTTGCTTGTCATTACTTATTTTTCAGAAAATAATGGAAATAAATGGAATTTTATAGTTATTTTGTGATTTTGAAAAGTTATATGTCCAAGATCAGCAATATCTTACGTTAAACTAAACAAAATCTTACGTTAAACACTTAAAATAGTGGAATTAAAAAAAATTGAGTTTCAAATATACAAATTCCAAAATACAGGTTTTCATAAAAACTTCTTAGAAATAATAATAAATTTGAATATATAATATTTAAATAAGAAAATTGCATCTACTTTACTCGAAGCTGGAAAAATTAGTTTACATATACGTCTAAGCTAAGAAATTAACAATAATAAAACAAGAAACAAACATTCTTCGAATTCTGGTAAAAATTGTAATTAGAATGAAATCTCTCGCACTTAGTCAACATTCGAAAAACCAATGCAAATAAAAAAACTTATAGTTTTATCAATTGTCAAATATTTTTTGGGAAAAACTAACATATAAATTCACGATTATGCAACGTCTAAACAGGACATTAGAATGAATTTTTTAATGAAAATCTAAGATAAAAAATTTCATATAAATCGAAAATTTTTGACATTAAGACAGGTAGAACAGACGTTTTCACGGTAGTGTATCGCTTTTGAAAAAAGTTCTATTAGAAAGCTACTTAGAAATTAAAAAAATGAGCAGTTTGAATTAGTTCGTTTGTAATTTTTCGTTCGCGCATTATTTTTGTTTCCGTCACAATTTTCAAAAACATAGGGAAATAAAGAAGTATATAAGCAAAGGAGCAGACGGTACAACGATTACCCAAAAATAAGCGTGAAAAAAAAACCCCAAAAAATTCTAGAATGCGCCTTCATGTCAAATTATACAGGGTTTTTTCACGAAAATCTACGCTTTTTATAATTTCCAAAATTCTTAAACTACTTTGACGCTTTTATTATTTTCATGCAGTTTCTGAACATTTTGTAAAGTTCCTCAATTTTTCAGACCTCGATTCTGAAGAAATCCGAGTTTTTCCAAATTTGTATTTGATTTGTCTAAAAAACTTTCTGTTACATATGATTTTGTAAATCCAATCACGAAAACATCTAAATTTTTGAAAAACCATACAACAATCAGCTAGAGGAAAGTTTGAAGTGAAGTAACCCTGTACCAAAAATCACGCCATCGTAATAAAAAACACCTGCAATGTCGAAAAAAAGTCTGTGTGCCCGAAACACAAAAAGTGAAACTTTTACAGTTGCAGTAGGGAATGCACATTTTATTGTAACTGTAATTTTTTCGTAAACTTTCAGTGCGATCATTACAAATATAAAATTCTTGAAATCATATTTCAATGTATCTTTTTCCTATTCCCAAATTTAAACGGCAGAATTTCCATATTACAACTAAATCCAGAATTCATCCATTTTCCAACTCCAAGAATATCGAATTCCCAAACTGTGACATTCAAATTCAATTTTCTTAACCTTTACATTCATACTCATACTCAAACTCTATTTTTTCAAAATCCCATGCCACAATTTATCCTCGATAACACCCAATCGCACCTACAGAAGTTTCACTTCGAAGACGGAAAAGAACCGTGGAACCCGAACAAAAATGAAAAGTACAACAAAAAAATTGCAAAAAAATAAACACCCAGGATCAACGTGGAAAAAAAGGTTCAAACTA
This sequence comes from Platygaster orseoliae, assembly GCA_030522825.1. Classification (NCBI taxonomy): domain Eukaryota; kingdom Metazoa; phylum Arthropoda; class Insecta; order Hymenoptera; family Platygastridae; genus Platygaster; species Platygaster orseoliae. Next base: position 10,784 of record JAPYZL010054550.1, on the reverse strand, counting down.
GTTAGCCCTGTATCTGATTTGGTTTACAACGCAGAATGCGGCCGTGGTATGGACGCGCAGTCGTCTTCGGGCGTGTCAAACCGAAAACGGAACAGCACCCCGAGCAGCATTCAGCGCTCCCAGGAAGTGGTGCCGGCCGATCAGCGGCTTTTCGTAGGCAAGGGCTCGGGGGCGAGCGACACGGCCGGAAGTCTCAACTCGATTTCGAGTTCCGAAGGAAGCTCGTAAGTAATGGTTTCCTCGTGGCTGGACTGATAACGACGAACGCGTGTCTCGCTATTCCTTTCTATCTATATCTATTTATCTGTATTTCTATATCTCTACCTCACTCTGTCTATCACCTTCGAATTACTTCCTTTGTTATATCTTTGTCTCCCATACAAAAAGTCCCAGAATCGCCTGAAACTGTTTCCAGTAGATTCTCTGTTGGGATTCAGAACGAAAGTTCCTTAGCCATTTTTCTCAAAACTCAAAAACAACAGAGTTAGAGACGAATCAAATAAGACTGACCAGAAGGTAGGAGCGTGGAAGAATTAATACATGACGCTACCGCGCCACGCACTACTTGTTGAACTTTGGCTGTCCATAACTCAATTTTGTTTTGAATTTTCAACAAAACGACCGAGGGTTAATCGTTTCAGATTTCAATAGAAAATCTACTGTTTCCAGGATTTTATCGAATTTTAATAAAAGCTGTTCTATCATGTATACATAAAATTTTTTATAAAATTCATAAATCTCTCAATTTATTCCTTAATTTTCAGAGAATCTTAACGATTCCGAATAATTTTCCGTTTTCTGTCAATCACCTTCGAATTACTTATTTTTATATATCTTTTTCTTCCATACAAATAGTCCTAGAATCACCCAAAATTATTTCCAGTAGATTCTTCGATGGGATTCAGAGTGAAAGTTCCTCAGCCACTTTTCTCAAAGCTCAAAAATAGCAGAGTTAGAGACGAATCAAACAAGACCTATCAAAAAGTAGGGGCGTATGCGAGTTAGTAGTACATGACGCTACTGCACCGCGCGCCACTTATTGAACTTTGGCCGTCCGTAACTCAGTTGATTTTGAGTTTTCAAGAAAATGGCTCAGAAACTTTTATCTCAGATTTCAACAGAGAATCTGCTGTTTTCAGTACTTGCTTAAATTTTAATAAAAGCTATTTTGTAATTTATACATAAACATATATCTGTCATACAATTTCATAATAGATCTCTCGACTAATTCCTAAATTTCCAGAGAATGTTTTTTTTGCATCTCAATAGTTACTCCAAAAAACATCTTACCCAAAGTTTCCAAAAAATCGTGACCACTCCCCTCACCCTACCCCACCCCCTCTCACTCTCTGTCTTCGAAAAAATGTTCGCCCCCGGAATATGCTCGCAATTTTTCTTCTTTTCGCTGTCTGCTCCTTTTTTCTCAAAAAATGCCACGAAACAATGTATTTAAAAAAAAAAACTCGAATGAACAAACAATACAACGAAAAAATTTTGTGAAAACGAATTTTCGTTCTCAAATTAAACATTTTTTACATGGGTATACCACTATTTTTTATCACTCAGCTCTATGGTTTTCCAGGCAGGAAATTCTCGTTAAATTGTTGTGAAAACTTAATGACTTGACTGATGATTCTGTCATGATGGGAATTTCGTGGTTGGAAACCAGAGCGGACTCGATGATCATGAAATGACTCGAATGTGATTGCAATGAATGAAAACGCGAAAATCGATGTGACTTTGACCTCGGCTTTGTTGCTTGATCGATGTGGACTGATTGTGTATTATTGCACCCCCGTTATCACGTGTACATGGATTTTCAACACACCGCTGTTGCGCAATGTTTTTGAATGATTAATCAACTGTGTATCACGCACCACAATGAAACCGAGCTTTAATTAGTTGCGAATTTCTGTGCTTGTACGTAACGTATTCCGAGAGCGTAAACGCTACTCGGCGTAAACCTGATTTGCCATTTTCCAGGGAAACTTGAAATATGAATTTTCAAAATGACTATCACAAAACTCGGTTGTAAAAAGTCGATAAATTCACAGCGGCAGCAAATGTAAGTTTCCATGACGAGAAAATCGAAGGGAAATTCTGCAAGATCTGCATGCGCTTTTCTCTGTTGGGAAATTCTCGAGGGAAATCCAGTATTTTCCCGGGACAGCGAATTCGGGAAAATTTCGGAATTCCATCGGTTTTGGATGTGTGTATATTCGAGATCTGACTCTTACGAACACGCTCTTACTCTCGAACACCAGTTCTTCTTGTTTAATGAAAAATATGGATATCTCCTTTTTTTCTCCACTTTCGTCGAAAGCTTTAGGTATTTGTACTCTTTTCTTCCGTGTTAAATTATTGGAAATTCCGGTGTTTTTTGACCCACGCCACGAACTTTTTTTTCTGCAAGTTTTCTGGAACTATTTCAGAAAATCTGGAATGTACCCGATACGTGGATTTTGTGTTGTCAGAAATTTGCCCTTTCAACTCTCAATCAAAATTTCATGGATTTTTCGATGATTTTTTTTTATTTTCTTGGTAGAGTTTTTTTGTTGTTGTTGTAAATTAAGTGGTATTGAGATGTGACTGGATCAACTTCGACTTGGGTTTTTGATTTTGAATGTTGTTTCAGTATTTTCATTCTTGAGCTGTCAAAAATGACAAGACGATTGAAAATATTTAATAATTAGAATAATTAATTTTAAACAACTTTACTGAAAAATTTCTTTGTTTAATTTATCACTTGTCTATGACATGAAATTCCAAAATTTGATTTTTATTTCTCAATGTGTACATTTTTTATGGCATTCAGAGAATAATAAATTCTATATTTCTTAATCTACAATAATTTTAAATGTTCACTTTTATCAGTAAAATAAATTTTGTACAATAGCCACCAAACCCCGGATTGTAACCCTCAATTTCATAACTCACCAATTTTAATTTGTTTTTAAGTTTCATTGGAATTTTTTTCATGAATGTTGGTTATTATTTACCAACTCGAATTAGTAAATTTTGAGAAACTTTCTATAATTTTTTGACCTCTATATATATCAATAAACAAACACTCAAACAATAACTTAAAAGTCGTATCCTACAATCTACTGAATTTTCGCGAATTCAGAAATCCAGCAGAAACGAAAAAAAAATTTTTTGAATCCAGAAACTTTCCGAACTTGAATGTTTTTTCAGCTTAGTTTGAATGTTCTTAGTTTTTGCAAGGGCTAAACACTTTTTCTAAGCAATATTCGAATTTGGCACATTCTAATCGAGGTGTGAGGGAGGTGGGTATTTTGGAAATTCTTTGAAAACAATTTTGGAAATTGCACGAGATTTTCGGGTCGAAGTTGGTTCAGCCGAGCCGTGAAAAACGATTTAACATGTTTCTAAATAAAATAACAGTTGGTCTCCGAGCTTGCGAATGGCAGGTGAAAGTGGCCATCTCAGCGATTTCATCGAGGGTCTCGGGCCCGGGCAATTGGTAGGACGTCAAGTACTCGGCTCGCCTTCGGTCGGCGATATTCAGCTCACTTTGAGCTTTCCGAAAGGACTGCTGGAAATTGAAGTCGTTCGCGCGAAAAACTTGCAGCCCAAAAAGGGAAGCAAAGTTATTCCAGGTTAGTGATTACTATTTATTTTTCATCGACGATCATCTACACTGTTAAAAATTGTTGTCTTAAATTTTATAAAAACTGTATAACGCCCATTACACACACCCTGTATTAATAATATACAAAAGTATAAAAAATATATACGCTTATATAACTTTAATATACGGGTGTCTTAAATTAAATAAATCATGTGTGTTTGAAATTGTACATGAAATCAATACACATTTACATTAAACCTGTGACATCAATTGAATTCATAATTGTGAATTAAATTTAATACATTCATATATTAGAATCATACAAAAATATTTGAATTCAATTTGTTTTCACATTCATTTCATGCGTGTAACTGAGACTGAATTTTTTTTAAGATACTGATTGTATATATTTCTAAGACAAATTTAAAATGCTATATGTGAAAAATGTATAAAAATCAAGTAGGTGTCTCGAGGTAATACACTTTTAATAGATGTGTATTCTATTCATGTTTCAAATACCTAGTTAATAAAATTTCAGGTACATTTTAATCCTCACTTGACTGAGGTGGGCCTCTAAGGCCCATGACCCTTTTTTTAAAAATAACTTTTTTTGAATCATTGTTACGTTTGAAACGAAATTGTCATAAAAATTGATGCAGCCTAACACACATTTATAAAAATAAAAAAAATTCCTGGAAATATATGACTCCTTCAACATCAACAAAAAGTAGAACCTCAGTCGCGGATTTTTAAAATAGAGCTCAATCATGTGAGGGTTAATGTATCAAGTATAGAAACTGCATTAAACTCAAGTGGGTATCTCTAAATGATACATTTTTCAAATATGTTTACCTAATGTATATTTCAAATAGCTGGCTTATGAAATATCAAGTACATTTTAATTCGTTTTAAATAGAAAGTGTATGAAATTTAAGAAAATTTTTAAGAGTGTATGAGACTTTTTTCGATATGTTTCATAGTTTTTTCAACATTTTCACGAGCGGAGTAAATTTCACAGGTTTTTGGGAAAGATTTTTTAATATGTTAATTATTTGGAGAGATCTCACAATTATAGACAGAGGCGTAGAGAGAAAAAATTTTCGGGAGGAGTTTTTTAGATTCGGGATCTTAAAATTTGTATTCTTTGACGATCTGGTTACGCGAGTATGTATTTTCAATTTTTTGAATTTCAGGTTTTTCGAGTTATACAAATTTTGAAGTTACAAAACGTACATTTTTTACAAACGTATTTAATGTAATGGAATTCGATTCATGTAGATTTTTGAGTTACTGAAACTTAGACTTTTTTTCTAATACTTGAAGTATTTTTCATATTTCTCTTTTATTGATAAAACTTGAAGGATTTTTTCATATTGTTGGTGACGTGTGTACAGCTTTCTAGAAACTCGATATTCTAAGAACCAAAAATCTGAAAATTTTCAGAAATTTTCAGAATTTCAAACAAGATACAAATTATTCAAAACTTTCATAATTGTAGAATAAATAAAGATTTTTTGTATTTTTAAAAAATTCAAATGCATACTAATTTTTCAAATTTTTTCATCATAAGGCAAACTATTGAGGACTGTTCAAAATTTAAGTTAATTTATCAAACACATAAGAATTTTTTGAAATTTATCAATATCTTTCAAATTTAGCAAGTTTGTATTAAAAAAGGAAAAACATATGTCCATATATCAAATAAATATGATTATGAAGACGATTCAAACTATTTAGAAACGTTTCCTGTAATTATACAAATTTTATGAATTTTGTACAACTATTGACAATTTTTGGAATATTCCAAATTTCTTCACTTTTTGAATTTCAAACATAATAAAAACTACTCAAAACTTTGTAACTTGCATAAATATTTGACAAACTCAAAAAAATTTCTCGTCATTTCTATTACTTTTCAAGTTTTCCAAATGTTTTTTAAAAAATGGAAAAAATATTACCATACACTTTTCGGAGAAATATGTCAATGAAAACAGTCTAAAATATTATGAATATTTTCTGGAATACTACAAATTTTTCAGAACTACTGACAATCTATGAAATTTTGAATGGTTTGTCATTTTTCGAAATTCTCAAAATTTCCAACACGACACAAACTGCTTAAAACTTTCCAAATTTTATATAGATTTGTCAAACTCATTAGAAAATCAAATTATAATTTATTATACTTCTCAAACTTTTATAAAAAAATTAAAAAAAAAACGTAATCATGTATATTTTGACGAAATAAGATAATGAAAACAATCTATTTCGACGAACTTTTCGAACTCAACAGAATCGTTTTTATTTTTCAAAATTTTCAAAACCCTAAACATTGTTCAAACTGTTCAAAACTTTTTAAATTTTTAAAAACTTGTCTAACTCATCAAGATTTTTCGTAATTTTTCAATTCTCAACTTTTTTAAACTTCTATAAAACAATGAAAAAAACAATCATGCACATTTCGAAGAAACATAATACTGAGCCTCTCCCTCCCCCCGAAAAAATTACGTTTTTCTACCAAATGTGATTGAACTTTAGACTACACACATTTTTCATGTATAATTTATATGTGAAATATTACGTTTCGATGGAATATCCAGAAAATTGCATTCCTCGTACCACTCAATCCTCATAAATGTACTTGCTACGAAAACGCAAAAGGAAAAAAATGAATGTCTCGTGAAATTTCGCAGCTCCTTTCGTGAAAGTTTATTTGGTCAACGGGAAAAAGTGCATCGAGAAAGCGAAAACGCCGACGGCGAGGCGAACCCTGGAGCCGCTCTTCCAAAAAACTCTGTACTTCAAAGAGGATTTCAAAGGCTGCATATTACAAGTAAGATTGAACTTTTTCTCCCTTGAGGAATAAGGACTTTTGTGCAATTCTTCGAGGAATGAATGTTTTTTCAGAACATTTGATGAATTCTTCGAATTTCACTTTTATCCATTGCAACAAAATTAAATTTTGCACCCTAAATTTTGTCGCTCTTATTTATAATTTATTATTATCAAATTGTAGAAAAAGATTTCGGCGTAAGGAAGTAAAACGAATGTTAGATAGTGATGATGAATTTCAAGTTTTGCAAATTTTTGTTCTTTCGCTACCAGGTGACTGTATGGGGTGACTACGGCCGGCTGGAGGGGCGAAAAGTGTTCATGGGGGTGGCGCAAATACTGCTGGACAGGATAAACCCCAACGAAATGGTGTTCGGCTGGTACAAGCTGTTCGGCACGTCGTCCCTGGTCAGTTTGCCGCCCTCTCTGAGCGTATCGCGCTGCTCTTCGGCAGCCTCCCTCGAATCCCTCCAAATCTTGAACTAGCTAGCCACCACGCAACTGCTATTCAGTTTACAGTAAACTCTCGCAAAGCTGAACCTCCGTACTAACACTGGCAGCAGCTAAAAAACTGTAAAAAACTACACGGAGAGAATTTTTTGGATACAGCAACCATTGATTTAGTAAAATATGAGCCCAACAAAGTTTTAGGCTGTACAACCAAAACTTTAGATATGATAACTAAATTATTGGTTATTGTCATCAAAATTGAGTATTAATTGCTATAACAGAAGCTTTGGTTGTAGTACCAAAAATGTTGGTTGCTGTAACCAAACCATTTTTCTCCGTTCAAGGCTCGATTTTTTAGCTGCCACCAGGGAAGCAACCGATTTTTCTTGGGACCCAAAACACTTTTCAACACAAGCTTTTTACATTCACTCTAAAAATTGAATCTTATTTTAAATTGCAAGAAAATCAAGGCACGACTTATAATTCAAGTGCTACTTTAAATTTAGTTGATTCTCCCAATTACTTTAAAGCAGAAAATTTAAATTAGGGAGATTTATTGTGATTTGAGGAAATCGTTCTTGATCCAAGACATGCCATTTTGATTTAAGACTTGCTTGCTTGAAAATAAATTTGAACATTGACGAAATTTAAGATAATATTGTTACATCTTAAAATAAGATTGACTCTTTAAAAAGTTTGTCGGTTCTCACGACATAGTGTTTTGGGACATCTTTATCGAGAACATTTTTTATTTTGTTCTCTTTTATTAGCAATGTGTTTCAATTTTTAAAAATTTCAAAAATTTTGAGTTGTTACTGAAACTTTTACAATAATCAACGATTTCCATACGATTCAATTTTTGCGATTAAGGAATGTTCAGAATAGTTAATAGTTTTTGATATTTTTTTAAATTTGTTAACATTTCATGAAATTTGAAACAATTTTCGAATGAATCAGACATGTTTACATTCTTAATGTTTTTTACTTCTTCCAAATTTTGAAAAAAATTCTATATTTTTTTTGAGAATATTCTAAATATCAACAATCTTAGTACAACAAAACATATTTTTATTTTTCAAAAATATAAAGACTTCTACTCAGTGTCTGTACTTTTTTACGAATTTTATAAAAGTCTCCACAAATTCCAATTTTTATTTTAATTTTTCGAAATATTATTAATTTATTCAGTTTCTAAAATTATTTATATTCTTTAAGGTGCTAAACATTTCTAACTATTCATGGTATGAAAAAACTTTTTAGCTCTCATTGACATTTCCAAAATTATTTATGGTTTTCGTAGAAGATGGAAAATTTTTATATTTTCAAGAAATTTCAATACTATTTTACAGCTTTTTCAATTTCAAGGAATTCTTATAATTTTTGCAGTTATAAAAATTGATCAACATTCCTTGAAATTATACAAATTTTTTGAATTTTATAAAATTATTGAAGATTTTTGAAATTTCGTGTTTTTCAGTTCATAATTTTACGAATTTTTCGATTTTTACTGGAAATTTAGAAAATATCTACGACTTGAATTTTTTATAATTACATAAAATTTTCGGAATTTTCCTTATTCACAACATTCATCATCATTTTTCAAAATTCTACGAATTCCTTAAATTTATACGACTATTTATAATCTTTCAAACTTTTAATGTTGTTAACTATTCATGATGTAAAATAATTTATAGGATATCATAGGTGTTTTCAAAATTATTGGTGACTTCCGTACAAAATAAAACACTTTTTCATTTTCTAAAAATCTTATCAATATTCTGCAGTTTCTTAAAATGTATAGAATTTTCATAATTTTGCGCAGTCCTAAAATTTAACGAACATTTCCTAAGATCAAACAAATTTTTCAGATTTTCTAGAATTGTTAAATTTTAAAAATTGTACGAATTTTTTTATTTTCATTGAAATTTCAGGAATTATCGACTTTAATGAATATCGCAGTTTCCGTAATTTAACAGAATTTTCAGAATTTCGCTTTACTTCCGAAATTGATCATTATATTTTAAAATCCTACTTTTTTTCAAATTTTTTAGAATTAATGAAAATCTCTTAAGTAGTACCACTATATTTCCTGTTTTTTTTTCCATTTCATATAAAATTTCGAAAAAAATCGATAGTGATCGAGAAACTTAACTCTTGGAAGATTTTGGGGAATTTTATCAGTTGCAGAAATTTTCAAAATCGAGGAACTCAATACTTTAATCAAAACCAAAGTTTTTCTTATACTTTTTGACTTTGGAACCCATAATCAAAGACGGTTTAGCCAAGAGGTTTAGTTCTTCGAAATTCACTGCATTTGCAATAGAAATTACATCACAATTACATCACGGCACGCGCATGCACATTCAATGCGTCTTCGTCAAAACGTCGAATTTACATCGAGTGAAACAACAAAAAATCCTTTTCTTTTTTTCATATTTTCCCACTTTTCCCATTTGAGTAATATTCTTAAAATTAGGAAATTTCCAGATATTTAACTAAGATTTTCTGTCATGTTACTGAAATTTTTATTTCAATTAACATTAATTTTTTCTTTTCAAAGCTCCATTTCTTTCTTTAAAAGTTTTCACACTTAATAACAATTGCAAAAATTTTGTCAGTTTCGGAAATTTGATAAAGTTTCAACGTTTTTGCAGTTTCATTACATTCGTAACCATTTTGACAGTTATTTAAACAATTTCAGTTTATCAATTATTCTGCGCTTAATTTCGTTGATTAACAAATGGATATAACTCGCGTTTATCGTCCGAAAAAAGAGAACACCATGCACAACATTTTTCGGGTCCCATAAATTATCGGAAAAATATAGCAAAAGTTTTCAACTCGAGTTCACAAATCTTGCCACGTCGACGTTTTAACGAGGGCGATAAACGACGCGGTCGAAACGAAATGAACTTGCTTGTTCATTATTCACTCTTTTTAGAACGCTTCAAATAGTAATCAAATTAAAACGACAAATAAACAAATTACGCGTAATTTAAACGTTTCATATTATATTGCTATATCATATGTTCAAGTGTTAGCAAGATAATTTATCATGTGTCAATTTCATCATATACACTTGAAAGCATATAATTTAAAATTAAAATTAATTTATTTAATTCCACAAATTAATTTTTTTTCTAAGGTTGTTACAGTATGTACTAAAAATTTGAGTTTTTTTTAATGACATTTATGATTATATTTAAAAATGAAAAATGATTAAAATAAATGTTTGTTCTACACAGATATCAAACTTTGCAAAGTTAATTACAGTTTTGAAAAATTTTAAATGACGTTTTTCTTTTTCTTTCTTTCAATGTCATCGCAAATATTCTCTGCTATTTTCAAATCGTGCTTTGTTCTTGAACAATTATTACGAAGGAAACGACTTCGGAAAATTTTCGAAAATTTATGAATATTGGATTGGGAATAGGGGGAAAACGCGTCACGAAAATTCTAGTGCTGCATTTCAGACCGTCTTCTAGCCTGTATGTTTAGATGTAGCAGCTACTTGTGTTCCTGAAGCGACAAATATAGTTTTAGGTATGCACTAAAATAGCGAAATTCATCACTATTTTCTCATTAATTATCAGTTTTCATGTCATTATTTTTAATTTGCGAACGAAACAATTGCGGTAGCAATTTTTCCAGAGGGAAGTGATGTTTCATTCGAATTTGACGTGGAGACTTTACAATGGACGAGAGTTTGGAGTTCTTACAAAGTTTGGAATTTTCGAAGGGTTTCCTTATGATTCTTATTTTGAAAAAAGAGTTTATCTTGTCTAGGAATTAATTCGTGCAGTTTTTAATAAAAAATTAAAGCTTATTTTAAAAACAAAATGAATGAATACCTTAATGAAAGTATTGTCCATCGCCAGCCACTACTTTCTCCCATCTTTCAGGCAATTTA
>JAPYZL010054514.1:0-19555 GCA_030522825.1 Platygaster orseoliae | reverse complement strand
TCAAACGATCGAACAAATCGCGATTCGATTCAATTTACTTTCGAGTAAATTATCAATCGGAAAATAACCAGTTCAGCATATTCGCATTCGGCAAAGTGAGTTGTTCGTCATTTTGGGATTTCGGATAAATAAGTGCGTCCCAGAAGGGGTGGAAAGGAATATATTGGGATGGTCTCCGAGCCAAGTAGGCTGAGGCCGAGAACCAGGAAAAAAGAAAAAAAATTATATATTTAGTAAAATTTCAATTTTTTATGTATAAGAATATTTTTTTGTAATCAGAAAAATCATTTCCGATTTTATTAATGTATCAAAATGTATTGATCAATTGATTAGTCAGAAAATTTATATATTTCAACATTGAAAGTATACATTTTCGTTAAATACCGAAATTTCTTTACAATTGAATTGAAAACAATTTTTCAAACATTCAAAAATTATCGATAGTATCGAAATTCTCGATATTTCTGTAGTTTCGATTGAATCGATAGTTCAAAACATCGTTTTTAATCGTTTTCAACGTAAACAAATTAACAACAAATTAACAAATCAAAATAAATCCGTATTTTCTATACTTTACGGATTTTTACTTTTACAACAATTTAAGTTGCGAGTGTGAATGAAAAATATCTCATTTTTGGACATAACTTCAAAAAACTATAAAAATGGTGAGTTTTGTATGGAATAAAAAATATTTTAAATAACTCAACAACCTAATGTTTTTGTTTTGAATTGTTTATTCCAACAAATTTTATCCATATAGATTCTTGTTCACGTTGATATTCAGGTATAAATAATAAACACTCATAATTTTTATTTTCCTAAAAAGATAGTTTTCCAAGTAAAAATTTTCAATAATAATAATTACACTACTACAAGATTTTACAACTTTTTCAGAATTTCGTTCACAATTTTACCTGTAATTTAGTTAATTAATTGTTTTTATTTCAGTTGTTCTACTCATTCTTTAAGTCTTTGATCGGCAAAGATGTCGTAGTGGAATTGAAAAATGATCTTAGGTAAGCGAAAATCCAAAATCTTGGAAAATTCTCGAACGTTCAAAAATCATTTATACCTGAATTCTTTTATAAGTACAGAAATACTGGAGATAATTTTTTTTCAACAATTTTCTAATAATAATTTATTTTATTCAAACATAATATATATAGAAAAATGAGAAAATTTACAGAACAAAATTTAAACAATTCCAACCTTATAATGTCAAGAAAATAAAGAAAATGAGATAACTTGATTCAAAAATTGTTTGTTATTTTAAATATATGTTATGAATCTAAATATTTATGAACTGATGTAGAAAAATTTGAATAGTCATAAAATGAATTATTTTGTTCTTTTCATTAAATATGTACCGGAATTTTCAAACGTTTAATATTAAACGAAAAGAAAAAATACATAAATTCCTGATTTCTCGTCATGGAAAAGATTGTGTTAAATATTTTTTTGACGACTATAAAGTTTACTGTTTTGTTTGGAAAATCCTAGAAAGAAGCACGAAAGTTTTTTTCCTGAAAACTCATAAATTTTTCTCTTTCGTTTAATTTTAAACGTTTGGAACTTCAGGTACATCATTGAATAATTTTATTTTTCATTTTAAGATGGTAATAATCAAAATATTAATATTTCACAAAAGTAATCTTTTCAGTACTATAAGTAAATTGATTTTCTTTGAATTTGGCTTATGATTTAAAGGAAATAAATTCACTAGAAATATTGAAAAGATTGCTTTTAATAATTATATTAAACCAGTTACAAGAATTACAAAAAAAATTTTTATTATTTCCATTATTTTTTCGTTATGGATTTTATCGGTAAAAGATAAAAAAAGATACATTACTATAAAAATCACCTTTTACCCTGGCGGAAGAATAAAATCCCCAAAAATCTGTATTATGAATTTTTGGGTTTTTTCTTGGCACCGTAATTAAAGCACCTGAATATCACTCAATAGAGCCTATCGAGGATGTGTAAAGCTAGGAATGGAATAGTTGCATTGACAAGCAACGAAAATAATCAACAGCCCAATAAATAAATAATTATGAATAATGTTATAAATAAATGAAATCGTGAAGTGAGATATGGCAAAAATCGCTCAAATTTCGCCTTTTGGCATGTAATACAATAGTTGATATTTTAATTGACAATATTCAAAATATAAAATAATAGTAATAAATTATATAAATAAAATAATAAGAAAATGAATTATCTAGATTAATAAAATATAATCAATTAATATACAAGTATAATAGAATATTAAAATATATATTTATATATTAAAATATGAGATCCCAGAAGGTCAAATTCAAGGGATTTTTTCTATGTCCCACCTCACGGTTACATTTATTTATAACATTGCTCATAATGATTTATTTATTGTGCTGTCAATTATTTTCATCGCTTCGAACCTTAGCTATTCCATTTTTAGCTTTAAACAACTTCGATAGGCTCTATTTTGCGAAATTCATACGCTTGAATAATTACGGTGCTAAGAAAAAACCCGAAAAATCCATAAATTGGATTTTTGCCTTCCGCCATGATGGATACTCCAATATTAATTAAAATATAATAAAATTATTCATAATAATCAAGAGAATTATTTCATATGAATTTGAAAATAGAAGAATTGTGCTTCCTTAATTGGACAAAAAAATATTTTATTCAAATACAATTTTTTTACTCTATTATGTGAATAGATCAAATTCAATATTCATGACTATGGAATATTTTCTGATATAACTAAATTGGACACAGCAAATAAAAATTGAAAAACATGTAAAATTGTTCATTTTCATTATTTCTCTGAATTTAGTTCCGAGTCACTCATTTCGTTGATGATTGAAGAAATTTATAAAATATTTTGAAAATGCATCATTTTATGAACTCTAAATTTTGAATCAGAAAATTAAGAATAAAAACTATATTTTAAGAATCGAATCTGCAAAATATAAAAATTGAATATGCCATTTTATTTTTGCAAGCTTGAAATCAGTAAATCAAAAAAAAAAAAAAATCCCACATATGAGCGGTTGAGAGCAAAAGACAATCTAGTAAGAGACAGATAAAGGCAACTCCATGTTTTTTGCTCTCAACTGCTTATATGATGTTCTAGTATTCAATATGCTTAAAATTACATGCCAATACAAATATTCCCCAACTCTGTCAAATATTAATTATGTGTCTCTAACACAGTTAACTAACTTAGCAAATTTTTGCACCATTTGTGACGCTAAATTTTGAATCAAAAAATCTTAAAAGACAAATTTGAACAGAAACTCAATTTCAAGAAATCAAATCTGCAAAATACGAAATCAATGCCAATTAATTTCCGTAACCTAAAAATCAAAAAATCTCACATTCAATATTGCAAAATAAAATATTCTCAAAATTATAGGCCAGTACAAATATTTCCAGCCTTCATAATAATTACCTTTGTAACTTTTTTCAGCATTTGTGGTACCTTGCATTCCGTGGATCAGTACTTGAACATTAAATTGAATGACATCAGTGTCACTGATACAGAAAAATATCCGCACATGGTTTGTCTTTTTATTTATATTTCAAAATAAATTTCATTTTACAAAAAACGGTACAATTTTGAATCCTCGTGTTAACATTTCAACAAAAAATTTTTTCAGCTGTCAGTAAAGAACTGTTTCATCAGGGGATCAGTTGTAAGATACGTCCAACTCCCAGGCGACGAAGTCGACACCCAACTGCTACAAGATGCTGCGCGAAAAGAAGCTGCTGTTCAGACACGATAATTTATTGTAATTTATATTTTTTATACTTCTATCAATAAAATTTTCCATTCATATTTGCTAATTATGTAACTGGAGATATAAGAAAAAAAAGAACGAAAATAAATGTCCTATGATAAGGTGTTTCACTAATTCAAGCAATCAATTCAATTAGAATAGAAGTCCATCTTTAGGTAGAAAACAAATGCTCATGACTGGATTGAAAAACTTCATTATTTATTCTTCAAACATCTGTTTCATACACTCAATAAAAAGTACAAAACGATATTCCAAGATGAAAAAGAAATTCTCAGCCAAACCAGTTCCTGATTTTCTTGATGTCATATCTGGAATTAGAAAAATGTGTTATCAATATGGCTTAAGTATAAAAAAATAAATAAAAAACAACAGTTTTTAACGTACAATTTAATCTATTCCTCTGGAACTTCGACATCTCCCGAGTTGATGTCGTCGATGATATCATGAGGCGCGCGTCCTTCGACTGTACAACCGATGGATTGGGCAGTTCCCAGAATCTCCTTGACTGCACCAGCTAAGTTCTTTGACATGGACCTTGGTCGCATTTGCTTGGCGATAGCCACAATTTCGTCGAAGCTCACGTTTCCACTGTGCTTGACGTGCTTTACCTTCTTTCTGTCTCTATGAGGCTCTTTGAGAGCCTTGATGACTAGGGAGGCTGCAGTGGGCACAATTGAAATTGCAGCTTGGCGATTTTGGACAGTTAATTTTACAGTGATCTTGAGCCCTTTCCATTCACCTGTGGCCTTAGCGATATCATCACCGATTTTTTTGGGTGACTGAAAAGTTAAAAAAGAAACACAAATTGATTTGGTTTATTGAAAGCAGGGACCGAGACTGTTATTTATAACGGTTTCATTTCGGTTTCGAGAAAAAAAATAATAACGTTTTCGGTTTTGGTCTCGAGAAAAAAAATAACGTTTTCGGTTTCGGTTTTGGCTTCAAGAAAAGAAAATAACGTTTTCGGTTTTGGTTTTGGTCTCAAGAAAAGAAAATAACGTTTTAGGTTTCGGTCTCGAGAAAAAATATAACTTTTTGAGTTTCGAGACAAAAAATTACGGTTTCGGTTCCTTACAACGAGCCTATATCAGTTTCAGTTACGACTTGGTTCTCGAGAAAAAATTTTTTTCGGTTTCAGTTCCGACACTGCTAAAAATTTTTGTCTTAAATTTAGGAAAAACTGTATAATGCCCATTACACATACCCTGTAATAATAATGCAATAAAAGTTTACAAAATATATATGTATACGCTTATATAACTTTAATATACAGGTATCTCAAATTTTACACATTACGTGTGTTTGAAATTGTACATGAAATCAATACTTATTTACATTAAACCTGTGACGTCAATTTAATTTGTAATCATGAATTGAATTCAATACATCGATGTATTAAAATTATACGAAAATATTTTAATTAAATTTGTTTTTACATATATTTCATGCATGTAACTGAGACTTAATTTTTTTTTTTATATAGATATTGCTTGCATGAAATCTAAAACAAATTTCAAATGTTTTGCATGAAAAATTTATAAAAATGAATTAGGTGTCTCGAGGTAATACGCATTTAGAAGATCTGTATTTTATTCATTTTTTAAATATCTAGTTTATAAAATTTGAGGTACGTTTTAATACATTAATTATGGAAAGTCCGTCAAACTAAACTAGTTGTCTCTAAATTATATTTTTTTCAAACATGTTTACCTGACGTACGTTTCAAATAGCTGGCTTATGAAATATCAAGTACATTTTAATAAATTTTGAATAGAAAATGTATGAAATTGAAGAAATTTTAAAACAGTGTAGATAAGAAAATAACGTTCTTAGTTTCTGTATCAGAAATAGAATTGGTTGAATCGGTTTTCACGAAATACAAAAAAAATCCAATAATTCAAAACAGTTTGAAAACGACAAAATAATTACTAAAAAAACTGCTAGGGAACCAAAAAAAATTTTTCGGTTTCGGTTCTGTAAAAAATCTCAATAACGGTTTCATTTCCGCTTATATCGAGTCGGCTTTGGTTCCGGTTTTAGGGGTCCCTGATTGAAAGTATAATTCACGTTACTCTAGAAAATGGTGTGTGCTATTTTCAGTGCATGAATTTCTTTCAAATGATTAGATTCTTCTTATGAATATAAACTTACAGAACAAATACAAAACTTTTTATATATGTCATACAGTTGTTTATAAAAAAAGTACAAACTTTTTATTCTTTGATGTTTTTCATTTATTGATCTATTGTTTTTGTCATGTTTGATTTTTAATTATGAACATTACTTTGAGTGAAGAATCTGGAATATTACATTTGATGTTAGAAAATAATTGAATGGTTAGACAATTGGGTATTTAAAATTTGAAAAAATATGCACAATTGCCAATACAATTATATTACTGTAGAAAATAGTGTGTTCAATTTTTAAAATAAACTTCCAGAACGAATATGAAACTGTAATATTTTCAATAGAGATAATTATTTATGAATTAATGAACATTTTTGTGATATTTTATAGTAATTCTTTATTGTGTATCTTTTAAATTTTATTTTACATCTACTTTTTTTATTTTTTTCATCGTTTTTATATTAGAAAATTATTCTATGAGTATAAAATCAAAAAATATTATTTAAATTCATTTTTATAGTAAGAACATTATTTACTAGAATTTTTTCTCTATATGTGGTGTGGACTGACAAAACCTACCTAACAGCACATTCTTTTAGGCTTACTTTCTAATCCTCTTAGACCAAATAATGCGCCCAATGGAATGGGCTGTTAGGTAGGTTTTGTCAGTCCACGCGCCACATATTTTATAACATATATGACAAAATTGTAATTATATTAAACGACATCAAATAATTAGTGGTTTAACGAGTTGCTAAGTAATTGTTAAAGAAACATGAAAAATAAGAAAATTAAGTTTAAAAATGTAAAGACAAAAATTTTTAAAAACGATTGTTATATTATTTATGACTTTAAACTTTTTAATAATATTTTTATAACATATTGCTGTTTGTTTTCCAATCAAGCAATAAAGATAAATATAAATATAATTTTTTTCCTAAATTATTATTCTGATACTTTAGCATCAATGAGCGGTTGAGAGCAAAAGACGAACTAATAAAAGACGGATAGAGTAGCAACTCCATTTTTTCTGCTTTTTATTAGTTCGTCTTTTGCTCTCAACTGCTCAAATGTATAACATGTTTTAGATAAAAAATTATTTAAACGTGAGTTTGAGTTTAGCAAAAAAAGCTGTTTTTTTTTTTTTGGAATTCGGCAGAAAAATTCAAAATAGTCGAAACTCGAAAACTGCATATTTTACAATATAAAATTCATTTTAGAATTGTCTCTGTAAAATTTATTTAAGAGTCAGCGATCAAAATAAATATTCATAATTTAATTACGAAATTATTTTTCATTTACTCATGGAAATTAATATATTATAAATAAAATATTTATAACTGTGGATTCAAGGTAAGCACAAAAAAAAAGATAAATAGTAATCTAACAGAAAAATTTCAAGTTATCAAAACTGGAAAATTACATATTTTACAATATCAAATACTTCTTAGATTGTCTTTATGCAACTAACAAATAATTTAGCGAAGAGATTGATGTTAATAATGCAATTCCTAAATTATTTTTTAGTATAAATAAATTTATAAAATAAACGAAAAGTTTTGTAACCATGGATTTTGAGGAAGCATAAAAAGCTGTGAAATATTAGTTGGACAGAAAAAATTCCAAATAATGCAAATCCAAATATTGCGTATTTCACAATATCGAATACATTTTACAATTGTTTTTGTTAAACTAATGAACGATTTAACAATAGAGATAAATATTAATAATTCAATTTCAAAATTATTTTCCAGTATAAAGAAATTCATATATTTAAAATATTTTTAACCATGGATTTTGAGTGAGCAAAAAGAGCTGTAATAAACAAACAAATTATAAATTATTGAAACTTGCATATTTTACAATATTTAATACATTTCATAACTGCTCTTGTTTAACTAATAAATGATTGAGCGATAGAAATATATATTTATATATCAATTTTCAAATTATTTGCATAGTATGAATAAATTTATATATTATATTCCAAAATATTAAAACTTGAAAATTTCATATTTAACAATATCGAATTAATTTTACAATTGCTTTTGTTAAACTAGGAAACATTTAACAATAAAGATAAACATTAATAATTAAATTTCTAAATTATTCGACCATGGGTTTCAGGTCAACAAAAAAAGCTGTAATTTACAGAAAAATTCTAAATTGCTGCAACTTGAAATTTGCATATTTTACAATATCGAATACATTTTAGTTTGCATTTGTTTAACTAAACAACAATTCAGCATTAGAGATTATTAATAATTAAATTATTTTCTTGTATAAATAAATTTATACGATAGATGAAAAATTTTGTAATCATGGATTTCAGAAAAGTAAAAAAAGCTGTAAATTAGCTGGACCGAGAAATTCTAAATTATTTAATCTTGAAAATTGCATATGTTACAATATTGAATACATTTCATAACTAATATATGATTTAGCGATAGAAATAAATATAAATAACTCGATTTCTATAATATTTCCCACTATGAATAAATTGACAAAATAGTTGAAAAATTTCCTTATCATGGATTGTGGTAAGAAAAAAAAGCTGTAAAATAATGGAAAAATTTTAAATTATCAAAATCCAAAAATTGCATGTTTTCATTTAATTAGCATTTTCGTCTAGAAACAGAATTTTAACAAGATCGCAAAAATTTCAAACGTGGCATAGCACACATATCGAGCGTAATGTACATTTTAGGTTCAATTTTTGAGGTTATGTAAAAATGTCAAATTTTTTTAACTTGAAAATGGAAATAAATCGGATCTTACCAGACCCAAAGGACCAATTTTCGGGGCCAGTGTCGAGGTCGCACCGACTTCTCCTCCTACGCATCGGATGAAAACTGGAATTTTCAAAAAAAAACAAAAAAAAATGCACGTCAAAATTAGCACACATTGAATAACCGTAAAATATGTTATGCGTACGCTGAAATAATGAAAAAACTTGACATACCTTCTTTCACCTCATTAGGATCAATTTTTGGCGGCATTTTTTGATTTTTTGCGAATTACTTTGTAAAAAAAAAAAGAAAAATAGATGGATTTAATAATCCAAAAACACGTGCCGAAGAATTCACGAAAGTTGAAAGGAAGCGGAAACAGGGTTGCCAACTTTCACGCGTTGCCATGTGCTTCTCTCTACAACGAAGCGCGCGAATTTTTGAATTTCGTTGATTACCGAGTGAACTTGAATATTCTAGATGGAAACTTTTCAGCCAGAAAAAAAGCGATAAATGAGTGTAAAATTTGTTTATTCGTATTTCGATTACTAAAATTCAACACTAATCCTCCCAATTTTACGATAATCAGGAAGTATTTACTTACAAAGTGATATTCAGCGATTTCCAAGTAATATTTTCTTACTAATTTTACAATTTTGCTCATCAGATTTTTTCATGGAGATTTTTGTTTTATTAAATCACAAGCTCAGATAATTCCGAGATTTATCTCGAAACACGGTCGGATTGTGACCGTTCGAATTCACACTACTGCCTCAATTTCGGGTGACATTTTTATCTAGAGGTTTTAATTTCAAACAATCCTAGAAATTGATGAACTTATAATTTTTTGTATTATTTTCTTATTTTGTGGTTTTCCGAAATAACTCAGGAAAATGAAATAAAAATAGTTTCCTATTTTCCAGCAAAAATTCATGATTTCATTATTTATGAAATCGGTGGTTTTATTAGTTTTATTCATCTGCAGGTAAATTAATACGCTAAACAACGATTCACAATGACCATTACCTGTAAATTAAAAAATTGTGCTTGGTCGTTTTCGATGAATTTTTTATACCATAACAGTCGTTTGAAATGACGTGGAATTTTCAATCCCAGCTAGAAAACTTTGATTATAGAAACGCAA
Source organism: Platygaster orseoliae (assembly GCA_030522825.1). NCBI lineage: Eukaryota > Metazoa > Arthropoda > Insecta > Hymenoptera > Platygastridae > Platygaster > Platygaster orseoliae. The sequence goes on along the minus strand of JAPYZL010054514.1, from coordinate 9,764 downwards.
TCGGAAAAATAATGGCGTGAGGAAGAAAAAACTTGTTTGCTGAGAAAATTTTGCAAGGTGCATGTTGGAATTCCAGGATAATAGAGCAATTAAGTAATTTCGAGTTATCAGTATTTATTGCCTCTAAGTTTGAATGAGAATACGTTATTTTCGTAGACTGACAAAGCACACGGAATTAACTAGACATGCGAAGAGCAAATCCGAGCGTTGCCATTTTTTGCATACATTTTTTTCTAGACAAAATTAGTTTCTACATTGAAGTTGTTGAGTAATCTTTTTTTTTTATTTTTATTTTATTGACGGAAATGATTTGGGAATTATAATTATTAAGTAGATCTTAAGTAATTTGAATTCATAATTATTTACAGTACTTATTTATTAAAAATTCAGCGTTAAAAATGTTCGGGAAGGGTTTTTCGAAAAATTTATAAAAATATGAAAAAAATTTTTTTTTTTTTATTCCTAGAGTTATTCCTAAAGTATCGAGTTTCAGAAAGCTAAATTATGATTATCAGAAAATCCTTCGAGTTCTATAAATTTAAGAAATATAAAAAATATTGAAAGTATTCGAAAAAGACGAAATTTTCACCACAGTGACTTGAAAACCACACAAATTGAGTTCTGTTATGTTGAATACCCAAATAAAAAATGTTTGATTCCGGATTTAAAAATTAATACAAATTTGAAACTCTGAACTTTGTTGAATTGAAAAATCTTATTGCCGAAACTAGATCGTCAAAGATTAGACATCATGGAATCCCAAAAGAAATATATTTTTTAATTATGTAAGGAAATTTTATGTCATTCATATAATTTTGAGATATTTTTCGCTAATTTCAATTATTTCTGCTATTTCTAATACATATTTATACGATTCGATGCTAAAGTATTGAAATTTACAACAAATTTAAGTTTTAAGTTTTTTTAGAAATTTTGAATTTATTTCTAGATTGCAATATAGGTTTCAAAGATTCGATACTCAATAATTCTAATTTCAATAGATTTAAAGTATTTTTAAAGATGTCTGGGAAAATTAGATATTTACGTAGAATCTGAAAATCTTACAATTTTTTTATGTCTGTAATTTTTAGATGATTTTATAGCGTTTTATAGTACTCTTATAGATTTCTAGTATTTCTATACATTTAGTATACGAATTTTTGGAATACGATGGTTTGGAATTTCAAATTTCATAGATCGTACGTATTTGTTCAGATTTTTCAAAAAACAGTTATTACTTAGAATTCTAATACTTTCAGTATTTATTCAGAGTTTTTTTATGATTCGAAATACTTTGTAGTGTTCTTATGAATATCTAAGTTTCTAGAATCCAATGCCTAAGTATTAAAATTTACAATTTTCAGTTTCGAGTATTTTTAAAATTTCCAATTTTTTTGTATATTGCTATATAAATTTCTGGAATTTAATGCTCCAGAATTAAAATTTCAATAGATTTCCAGTATTTTTAAAAATGTCTAGGATAATCAGATTTAAGTGGATTTTTCTAATTTTAAAGGTCTTTCTAAGATTTTGTAACGTTTCATAGTACTTTTTTATATTTCCAGTATTTCTTTAAATTTTTATGTACGTTTTTTTAGAATTCCAAGTTTTAAAACTATAATATAACTATCATTATAAATCGTATGTATTATGTTTAAATTTTCTAGAAAATAGTTCTTTCATAGAATTCTAATACTTTTAGTATTCCTTCAGTTTATTTACAATCTAAATACTTTTTTATATTCTTGAAAATTTCTGTCTACATTTCTAAAATTCCAAGCTACAGAGTTCAAAGTTTCTTAGATTTTCAACATTTTTATAAATTCTAGTATTTTTTTTTACTGATGACTAGGTGAAAAAAATTTCTCAAATTTCTCTTTTTTACGTTATCCTATATCCTATCCAAATATGTATAATTGTGATTTTCCTGAAACCAGAATTGTTGTTTTTTTTTTGAGTTAGTAAAATTAAGAATCCTGAACTCAATTCAAATTTGAGAACTACCATATGTTACGTTCTCTAGATTTCAGTGAGTATATTTTTCATCATTGTCAACTATTTTCATTTATTTTTATGAATCACTTCATTTAAAAAATCTTTATTATTAGTTTTTGAATTTTATGATCATAATTCATATTTTAAATGAAATATTAATTAATTTCACCCTAATTTCGGGAGGAATCACAGTTCCTCTACACAAAACTGACTTGATTTTCTGTTGATGATGATGTTGATGATTATGATCAACGCTGAAAATCTTCTCGACTTGATAAAAATGAATGTGGTAAAAGGACAATATTTGAGCATGATTTTATCATGTTCATTTTTATCAATGGTGTTTATAGAAGGCCGTTTCTATTTGTTTCGGCTTCTCGTATTTTTGTACCAAAAGACTCGCGCTTTTTTTACCTTCAAATCTCTAATCACCCTAAATTGAATATGACTACGAATCATCACTTGAGCGTTTCATTTTACTTTTTTCGGCGTATAACAAGTAAAAAATAATAAAATAAAAAAGGCGCTCAAGTCCAAGAATTTTACCTAAAAGACGGAAAAAACTTTTCAATCTTATCACATATACATGACATTCAATTTGAAAACAATTATTTATCTATCTGCCGCTTCAAAGAAACAAATTTTTTACGATAATGGAAAGAATATCGCACAAATCACCGGAAAACAGTCAAAATTCCATCAACTCTCAATTACACTTTACTCGAAACATTATTCGTTTGGGGAATTCTCAAAAATTGGGAATGGGGGAAAAAGGAGCAAATTGGTGCACCAATAAAATGCCATGATTTTCGTGACGAAACGCGGCGTTTGTCGTGATTATATCATGAATAGGCAATGCTGCATGTACTACCAAGGTGAGAAACTTCAAAGTGCTAGTCACTAAACGCTGTTGTAACTCCTTTTTATCAGGCGTTATGATAAGTGTAGACGTTTCATGAGCACCGAGGAAACTAGTTGAAATTATGGGCTCGCGGACGCTTTACTTGGCCGTTTTGTCAGGTTGACTTTTTACTCTCTTTTCCGTCCTAGTGACCCAGTTGCGCTGAATTAATTGAAAATTGTTTCGTCGCGCGGTGATTAACAAATAATTGGAGATTTTTTATTGTCGGCTTCAGGTTTTATATGCAAATTTTTGTCCGGGATAAGCGTGACTTGGTCGTCCAACGTCATCGTCGCGTTGAAAGAATCGGGAGTGAAATTAAAGGAAGGTGAAGCAGGATGGATCGTTTCTTTGCTCAAACTTGGGGCAATTTTTGGTTGTTTTACGGCCATGTTTATTGTGGATTTGATTGGGCGCCGAAATACTTTGCTGGTGGCGGCTGTGCCCTCGGTCGTTGGCTGGCTGTTAGTCGGATTTTTCAAATCTGTCACAGTAAGTAGGTATATTTATGCGAGTTTCTTGTTCCAGGAGCTTTTAGTGTCAATGACTCTCTTCTCGTCATCGAATTCGAAAAGTGTTTCGGTGTTTAACAAGTGCTTCGTGAATGGGATTTTAATGCGAGGAGAGTTATTGTGATTTGTGTCGTAGTTTTTTTTATTCGTTTTTTGAGGTGAATTATGGAAATTCGAGGAAATGTTTTTTGCCCTGGAAAAGCGATTTAAAGTTTTTGAAAGTTTGAAAAAAGTTTACGAGTTTGATGGTTTTCTGTAATATAAAGAAATTGGTAGTTATTGCAAATTTTAAAGAGTTTTGATTTTTCTAAAAAATTCGCGAAAATTGTAGAACTTTAAAAATTTTTGAAGTATTAAAAATTGAGGAAAATTCAAATGAGTTGGGCAAGTTTTTGAAAAATTTGAAAAAAGTTGGAGAGTTTGATAATTTTCTCTCATTTGCAGAAATTTGGCGTCAGTGAAAATTTCGAAAACTCACAAAAATCGTAAAACTTGAAAAAATTTTGATACACTTCATAGATTATTTTCATTTTTTTGTACGATAATCTAATAAACTTTGAGAGTATATTGAATTACGGGAAATTCTAATAAATTGGGTAAATTTTTGAAAAATTTGGAAAAAATTCATTGGGTGTTCAACTAGTGCTTTGTGAATGGGGATAACGAAGATTTTAATGCGAGAAAAGGTATTCTGATTTGTGTTGTGGTTTTCTTATTTATTTTTTGAGGGGAGTTAGTGATAATTATTAGGGAATTATGGAAATTCGAGGAAATTTTTTTTCCTCTGGAAAAGCGATTTTTTTTTAGGTGGAGAGTGGTTGAAGAACCTAAAGTTTTTGAAAATTTAAAAAAATTTGAAGAGTTTTAAAATTTTCTCTATAATATGAAGAAATTGGGAGTTTTGAAAATTTTATAAAAGTGTCGATCATTCATAAAAATTTGCAAAAATCGTGAAACTTGAATAATTTATGATATATTTCGTAGATTATTTTCATGTTTTTTTGTGATGATCTAAAAAACTGAAAGTATTTAGAATTACGGAAAATTCTAATAAGTTGTGCAAATTTTTGAAAAATTTGGAAAAAGTTCTTTCGGTGTTTAACAAGTGCTCAGTGAATGGGATTTTAATGTGAGAGTTATTGTGATTTGTGTTGTGGTTTTTTTATTTGTTTTTTGAGGGGGATTAGTGATAATTATTGGGAAATTATGGAAATTCGAGGAAATGCTTTTTCCTCTGGAAAAGCGATTTTTTCGGGTGGGGAGTGATTGAGGAACTTGAAGTTTTTGAAAATTTGAAAAAAGTTGAAGAAATTGATAATTGTCTCTAATTATGAAGAAATTGGGAGTTATTGAAAATTTTAAAGTGTCGATTATTCTGAAAAATTCGCAAAAATCGTAAAACTTTAAAAAATTTTCATACATTTCGTAGATTATATTCGTTTTTAGTTCTTGGGATAATATAGGAAATTTTTGAAGTATTAAAAATTACGAAAAATTCTAACGAGTTGGGCAAGTTTTTGAAAAATTTGGAAAAAGTTGAAGAGTTTGATCATTTTCTCTGTATTAAAGAAATTGGGCGTTAGTGAAAATTTCAAAGAATGTCGGTCATTCTAAAAAATTTTAAAAAATTGTAGAACTTTAAGAATTGTTGATACGTTTCGTAGATTGTTTCTATTTTTTTTTTTCTTTGTGATAAACTAGGAAACTTTGAAAATATCAAAAGTTATGGAAAATTCTTATGAGTTGAGCAAGTTTTCGAAAAATTTGGAAAAAGTTTAAGAGTTTGATAATTTCCTCTAATTTGAACATTAAACATCGTCGCAAATTTCAAATAGTGTCGGTCATTCTGGAAAGTTTGCAAAAATTGTATAATTTGAAACATTTTGATAATTATATCGTGGATTGTTTTCATTATCACATTTCTTCGAGATACGAGCAGTATTGCTTTTTTTCATTTTTTGATGAAAGTCTAGAGAACTTAAAAAGTTTTAAAATAATAAAATATTACGAAAAATCTTGATAAGTTGGATAAATGTTTGTCAAATTCAGGAAGAGTTGAATAGTTTATATTATTATGTTTGAAATTTCAGAAAATGTTCATAAATTTAATATATGGCGTTCATTATCATAATTCTTCGAGACATGCATAATGTTTTTTTTGTTTTTCAATTAGAATCTGGAAAATTTAAAAAGATTTCAAAATCACGAAATATCTCACAAAGTTGGACAAATTTATATAAAATTTGGAAAATTTTACATAGCTCGTATTATGTTTAAAATTATAAATATTTCAAAACATCAAAAAGATTGTGGAATATCCGAAAATATTTAGAAATTTTATAGATGATGGAAAATTTTGTAAAACTACAGAGAATATTCTTAAATTTTTCAAAAACAAAATTCTGTTTCACTGAAGTCTACTAAAAATTTAGAATTCAGAAAATATTTGTGAACTGATGCATTTTCGAATTGATATTTTTGCGTATTTGACAAATATAGAATTTTCCATTTTCTATTATTCTAAAAAAACCGAGACTTTCATTTCGATTGCATTCTGAAATAAGAGAAATAAACATCGAATTCAATGACACGAAAAAATGTGTCAACCGAGTTCAAAAAAATTTCTTCCTGCAAAACTGTAACTTGCCAATTTTTAACATTTCAGAGTCTCAAAATCTGCATTATCAAGTCTATGATTCCAACCTCAAATGCCAAAATTTCTCGATTTCTTTGAATTACATCCTAAAATTTGGCGAATTTTCGTAAAGTGCAATTCAAATTTTATTTTTAAACTGGTTTCTCAAATCTTTATATAAATGAGACAAAAAAATTGTCGAAAAAGTACTGAAATTCTAGGAAGAAAATCCAGAAACGTTAGTTTTTTTCGTGAATATAATTTGCTATATCTACGAGGACGAAATTTTCAGAGTTTAATTAATCATTAATTATAACCACGATTTTTAAGACGTGAATAATCATTAGTGAGATCAGTATCTTCAGATTGCATCACAATGTGACTTAATTCGCGATTTTTTCCTCTCGGTTGATTATTATTACGTGCGTGCCGTCATAAAATAGATTGTTGGTAATATTTGCTTCAGATATCTTTTTGAAAAAATCGAATCTCCTTGATTTCGAAAAAAATGCGTGCATTGGCATAGACTTGAATGTAATATCTCAGGAGTAAATAATTTGTTTATGTTAAATAAACATATAATTTTGTATTTTCTGTACACATTCAATCATCATCGAATTACACGAAAAATTCCAATACCATAACGGTTAAATAATAAAATTCAAACATTTCTCTAACACGTTTTTATTGCGAATCCAAGTTCTCCATGAACTTGGATTTCTCGAGTGTAATTTTAAAGTGAATGGATCCATAAATCATGTCTCAATGGAGAAAAAAAAATGAAATCATCGAATTTCATTACCATGATTTTTATGATACGAATGATCACGATTAGAACGACTTGAATTGCATTTTCCATTTGATTAGGTATGCAAACATACAGTTTATGCAAGATGCAGTACTCGATTAACTTTAACTTCTTTTTCGAGTTTCGCGATCCATCAACTAGTTTTATTTCACGAAATCAGTATTTTTGATTCGAAAATTCTTTTGCACGAAATGAAAAAACTGATTATGTTTGTTTGTTTGTTTGTTTTTTTTATTTAATTTTCAATTTGTGAAATATTTCAGCACCTTTACATAGCTCGAGCAGCCATAGGATTGGGAGACGGAATTTTCATTGGGATTCTGCCAATGTATTTGGCTGAGATTGCACCGGCAATTTTGAGGGGTCGAATGGAATTATGGTCCTTTTTTTCGTTGAACCTCGGAATGATTTTCTGCCTCTCTCTGTCACCATTTATCAGCATACATAATTTTGCCTTCGTAGTTACCGGACTGACAATATTTTTCGTCGTGACTTTTGTGTGGTCACCGGAATCACCGTATTACCTAATGCGCCGCTATGGCGTCGAACCCGCTCAAGATTCATTGAAAAAATTGCGCTACAAAGGAGGAAACATCGAGGAAGAACTCGAATCTATCAGAAACACCGCCAGCACTAACGAACGTACATTCAAATTTCGTCAATTCATCGACTTCGCAACGTCCGAAAGTACGTATTTTATATTCATAAAATTCTAAATGTTGGCAGAAAAAAAAGGATTTGCTGTATCAGCAAAAAGATGTGCAACAAAAATCGGCAGAACACATTTTTTTTTGCAGCAGTAGCTTATTTTTTTGTTGTCAGAGTATACAATTACTATGCAATGAAATTAGATAAAAAAATATAATTATTATTTATTATTTGTTTTCCACTCAGAGAACCGAAGGGTCATCTTCCTAACGATCGGATTGATTCTGGTGTTCGTGCTATCGGCGGAGATCGTGATAATGAACTTTGCCACAATCTTGTTCAAAGAAGTGAAAAACGACGTGATCAAGCAAGAGTACCTGAGCATAATCTTGGCGGTGGTTCAGGCCGTCACGACCTTGATATCGACCAACTTCGTGGACCGAATCGGTAGGAGGCCGCTGCTCATCGCCTCGAGCATCGGCGTCAGCGTGACGTGCTTCAACCAAGGTTAGTTATTATATTTTATTATCTTTCTATATGATTAACAAACTTGATCCCGCTGACTCTCCTAACTCGGACGCGGACAAAGTGAACATAAGAAGTTTCTCTTAGTGAAACTTCTTATGTTCTACCATAGTACAATTTTTAAGAAGTGTCTCCCGATATCTCTCTCTTATAAAAAAATTCTCGCCACTTCCACTGACAAAAAATTAGTACTTTACAGTAGATCAGCTAAGCCGGTTCTGGCTCCGGGACCCCTGGACCAGAACCGGCTTAGCACATCTACTGTATCAATATTAGTAGTTCACAGTTAAAAATAGGAATATTAATGGTTGAAAATTATACTATTGTAGGACATAGGAAGTTTCAGAAAGACCCGGGGCCATAATTATTATCAGCTTAGCTCGTATATTCGATACATCTTAAAAATTTTACTATGGTAGGACATAAGAAGTTTCACAAAATAAAACTCACTCTATATCATCGTAGATTCAAATCCCATAATATAAAAATTCTAAAAAATGTTAAGAAATCGAAAAATTTCTAAAAATTTTGAAATTCTTAATAAATTTGAAAAATCACTGAGGGTGAAAAATTTTCACAAATTACAAAATCAGAAGTTGACACAAGATCGCAAAATGTCACTAAATAACGAAATGTCACAAAATTAAAAAGTTTTAAAATGTTAAAAAATCAAAATACTTCTCGAAATTTTTAAAATTGAAAAATCTTTAAGAGTGCAAAATTTGCATAAATTAATAAAACCAGAAGTTTAGACAAGATCGCAAAATATTGATAAATAACGAAGTTTCACAAAAAAGAAAGGTTTTCAAATGTTACAATATCAAAAAATGTCTCGAAAGTTTGGAATTATCCAAAATTGAAAAATCTCTAAGAGTGACAAACTTACATAAACAGAAGTTAACACAAGATCGCAAAATGTCACTAAATAGTGAAATGTCACAAAATTAAAAATTTCTAAAATGTTAAAAAATCAAAATATTTCTCGAAATTTTGTAAATGAAAAAATCTCAAAGAGTGCAAAATTCACATAAATTTATAAAATCAGAAGTTAAGACAAGATCGCAAAATGCCCCTAAATAACGAAATGCCACTTGATATTAGGCCTATATTAACACATATTTGGTTTTATATTGGCCATTAATAAAGAGCTTTCAATAGCTGTTCAATATGAAAAAAAAAATAAGTCAAATATCAGCTCCATGTTTGACCAAAATTATCTCATCATCGGCCTGTTGTTATTCATCAATTTAAAATTAAATTTTGACCGATATTAGGTATACTAACTTGGACACAAATTGCGCAAAATACTGACAATGAGACAAAATATCGGGCCAATATAGGCCAAAAATCTATCCAAATTTATTTTTAAATAATTCTTATTTATGCACGGAGAGAAATGGTTTGGTTACAGCAACCATTGATTTAGTAAAATATGGATTCACCAAAGTTTTGGGTACTACAACCAAAACTTTGGTTATGACAACCAAAGTTTCTGTTATAGCAACTAATGTTCAATTTTCATGACTGATACTTAAGTTGCAATAACCAATAATTTCGTTATCATACCTTAAGGGGTTATATACACTTGCGCGCGAGAAAAAAAAGGCATTTTTACGATTTTTTTTGGAAAAACAACACAATTTTTCTTAAAACACTAAATGCCTATTTATTTATACACTTCGAGAGATGCTTCATGAATTTTTTCAAAAGAAAATATTTATAATACTAGTCACAGTAGCC
>JAPYZL010054499.1:0-13072 GCA_030522825.1 Platygaster orseoliae | reverse complement strand
TTTGAGTTTTGTGAAAAGTGGCAGAAGACTTTTCGATTCAGAAAAATATGAAAAAAATTTGGTTAAAATATTATCCGTTTAAACTGGACCACCCTGTACAATCGGTTTTTGTGCGAAAAAAAGAGCCAATATTACACAAGTAATGGCCCATTGTTAATCCAATATTTAATTATTAAACTACTCGAAAACGCGATCTGACACTGCAAAAACCTTCAGGGATATCATTTAGGGGTCATGATCGACCATTCTGCATATGTCTCGTGAATACATTTTTTTCAACGTTACACAGTGTATTTTATCCAGCATTGCTGAATCATAATTAGCGTGAAGAAAAAATGTGTACAGAATAAAATTTTCATATTGCAACATTCTTATAAAGTCACCGTCGTAGACATTTCATAGAATTTTCATAGAAAGCTATGAATTTTCTATGAAAATCCAAATAACTCGTAGTTTTATGAAACGTATGCAATTTACTAAGGAAAAAATGCTACGAATGAGAGCATGGTTAGTTTTTTCATCAATATCTACTGCTATTTGCCATTTTATCATTATTCATTATTGTTTTCATGTTCTTTTTTTTCCTTGCAAATCAATTTACATCGGGTAATTTACGTTTCATCATGTCAAATACAACAAATAAATAATACGCTTAAAAAATTATTGAATTCACTAAATATCAACGAAAAAACTAGGTAAATTCTTACTTTATAAGTTATTTGAACTTTCATACAAGTTTCATAGAAATTTCATTGTATTCTATGATAGCGACTTTGCTAGGGTTTTTATTCTTGCCTTTTATTCTTGATTTTAAATAAAACTACCCAATCAATCATTCCTTCGATATACTCATTAAGAAATGTGTATTCAAAACAGAACACTTCAATGTGTAAATATATTTCAACAACAAAAAATCGCTTTTTTGTAAATGAGAAAGCAAAACTGGAATATACCTATCTATTTCCAAATTTTTCGCGCTTTTGAACATATACGAAACGAGGATTTGGGGGTTGTGTGGCTGACACATTTGGCCTTAATAATTTGCAAATTTGCGATAAAAATATCAACTTTTATCTCTGTAATTATTTGAAGGGTGTAATATTTCAACTAGTGGAACAGTTTTACAGTAGTAAAATGATTGAATTTTGCGCAAATCGCACGGAGAAAAATGGTTTGGTTACAGCAACCATTGATTTAGTAAAATATGTACCCACCAAAGTTTTGGGTACTACAACCAAAACTTTGGTTATCATACCTAAAGTTTTGGTTATAATACACAAAACTTTGGTGGGCTCATATTTTACTAAATCAACGGTTGCTGTAACCAACAATTTCTCTCCGCGCGGGCTTTCCTCCCGTTTTCTCCAGGGTAGAGAAAAGAGCAGAGGGAGGAAACTTTTTCACCTCCTTCGATGACACCTTTAAAGTCAAGATACAATCATACCTTTATTCGGATCAGCATCAGAAAAAATTTGTCTAAGCCCCAGTACACTGATGTTCTATCGGAATTTTCAGTTCATGGCGAGTTAATCGGCACAATGCGAGGTATGTCGAATGCAGTACGTAGGCACCTCCAGAGATACCGAATTCAAGAGGCTCGCGTGCTATAACAGTGCTTGATATCATTTCGGAATCCGGTCCGAACTCGACATCTAAGAGCAGCGGTAGTCACATTTTTCAAATATGTCGTTTCTCATGCATCGCAATGTTTATATCACGATTCGATTGCGTCCCTTGTCATGACTCGGGACTTTTCGCATCTTTTCATATGCTAAAATCAGCGCGCCTTTTATTATTCCTCGTCTACCAGTCGTACGTTTATTATTCATTACGTGGATCATTACGATCGATATCTGAGAATACTGAGGATGTTTGGTAGCCGGGACCTGATTCATCATTCCAGGCGTTTTCTGCATAATCTCAGGGCTGGGAGTGCAATCACTGACGATCGCTTTGCGAGGAAAGCGGTTTGTTCACAGCCATGAAAAAATTGCATTGATTTATGATGAGGTAGTGGCAAAGGGATCAATCCCGCCTCCCTTGAAAACACTTCCGGGGACTGGCTTTTGAGGTGAAAAATTGAATTTAGTGATTTTTTCAACATAACAAAAATATATTGTTTTTCATACGAAAAATAAAGGTACAATCTAACGCACTTACACGTGAACGTAATCCGTGGATAAAAGCTGTAAATTTAAGCAAAACAATTTGATCCTAAAAAGCTAAAAAAAAAATATATACAAAAATGTGTTATTCGGGCATAAAATATGCTCGTCTCCGTAACAGTACTCCGGGAAAAATCCAGCATACAGCCAGGTATTACATTTTTCCCTGAATAGATTATCAAGCGGCGAAAACTCCCAGCTGGGATGAAATTCACAATATCAATAGAATGTATCAAAGAGGGATAAAAAGTTTCAATCAGAGAAGGTTACTTCCAGAGCGAGAAAATTTTTTCCATCGACGAAGCAATGATTGGTTTCTCGTTCAATGTAATACATGCACTGACGTAATAAAAAAAAACATGTTCGCAGCACTGAAATCAGAGATGTGCAGAGGTATCGTTGGAAAATATTGAAATCACGATACGGGTATGGTAAAATTTACAATTTAACGTGAAATAAATAAGCGACTAATTGAAAATAACACGAAGCTCACCTTGGATGATGTTGGTATCGAAAAAATCGAAATATCGAATTAAAAAAAAATAAATTTCCTGTTTCTTGCCTTGAACAAAACAAAAAGGTAAGTAAAGTGTAATTTTGTAAATTAACCAAAAAATTGTATTTGCATACCAATTTTGTTCAGAGTGCATTGATTTTAAGTTCAAAAAATTCTTGTTGTTGAAATATATTGATTATTTTCAATCATTTTCAGAAATTTGGATCAACGAAGTTTCTAAATCATATTTTTCCAAACTTACAACTTATTGACACCAAAATTAGAAGACTGAAAGTTTTGTGAATTCGTAACATTATTTGATGTCTTCAAGAACCAATTCATCAACAAAAAAAAGTTTTTACCTCCTAACTCGTTATTTTATAAAATAAGTAAACGAAATCATTTTCAAAAAACATGTATTTAATGAACCATGCCAAAGCTCAATAACCAAAAATCCATTTTGAGAGAAAACCAGACAGAAAAGTATTATAAAAAATGTTCTAGATTTGATTCTTCAGCAATCATATCTTGCCAAATTTCTGTCCAGAACTTTTATCTTTGGGAGCTCTCTCGCTGTTGAATCGACGGAATCATTTTGGCTTTCATCATCTTTCTCGTCAAAAGACAAATCGTGCTCAGTAAATGGATTTGACGGAGCCTCAGTATATCCAGAGTCAACACAGCACTTACAGTGCTTTTTCCTAATATATATCAAGTGAATGTCCATCACGTTGGTTCCAGTAATACCCGTTTTGACTAAATCGCGGCTTTTTTTGAAACGAGAATAGAAAGTGTGACTGTCGTTATTCGCCAAGATCGTTTCAGGATTCAATTTATCGATTTCTCGTTGCAGCTTATCCAGAAACTTATCATCATAGCAATAATTCTGTGCATCGACGTTTGCCTGTAGAATAAAAAGAGAAATTTATCATGATTATATATGTGGACAGTTTTTTCAATTTCATCAACTTACTAAGAATAATTTTTTTTTAAATTATTGTTTGAGGTTTAAAAATTGCGTTGCCATAGACAATCTTGGCGATAGGAAGGTTTCAATAATTTTTTTTCAGTCAAAATATTTTCGAAAGTCAAACAATTTTTCAAAATTATCGAATAACCTAAAGAAATCAATGAAATGATGTTCAACAACTTTCCAAGACGTTAAAAATTTCACTGTAACGCATGATCTCTATTTCCTGAAATGATTTCTTCCGTTTGTTCATTTTGAGTGAAGCACATTAAGACGACTCGGAACCTACTGCAGTGCGAGAAAGACGCATATAACGGAAACTAGTTGAGAAGAAGGAGAACGAAAAGAGAATGTCTTCTGAGTCGTCTTAATCATTTACGCACCCACCCAATAAATAATGACCAAAAATTGCCCAAAACATAAAATATGATCGTATCTATGACGTCACAGCATCGCCATTTATTCTGCAGAAAGAGAAGAAAGTATAGAAGAGAGCATGAGTGAGCAGGATAGAGATTTCTCTCTTATCGCACTTACAGGCGTAAACGCTCGTGTCCAGACTTTAATTTATAGGGACTTTATTAAAAGAGACTTGCATAATTGCTCTTATGGAACTTGAACCACCCTGAGGAAAACTGTTGACTGATTGAGGCTTAGTGGAAAGTATATTTATAGTAATTATGAGATATCGATCTGAAAATTTTAAGTTGCCGGGACGCAAAGACATCGACTCCTTATTTTTAATATTTATTTAGAAGATTATCTGAAAATTACTTCATTTTCTGCTTTCTTTGAAGATTTTAAAAACGAAAAAAAAATAGGAACCGTATGGATAACCGTCTTTGAAAAAAATAGGGAAACTCTGTTCTTGGAAAACAGAAATGTAAATCAATGTAGCGGTAAATGATGAATTTTGTTAAAACATATGAATGATACTAATTGTAAGTATTATCAAATCACCATACAGGTATATCGATTTTCTATACTTTGGATTTTTATATATTGTACCAGACTTTTTCCAACATAAAACTTGCTTCTTGGTTAAGTCTAGGAATCATATATATGCACGTGAATATGAAGTGTCAACGCAAGTATTAAAATTACAAATATGAAACTGTTATGTAATTTAATAGACATTTTTTTTTACACGAAAAAAATTGTAGAGACCGTTTGGAAATCCATATATACAGAAATAAAAAAACTCAATGTTTGAAAATATTTCGAATCATATGCATGGAAAATTTCCATGTTTGGAAATTCTCTATACTGAATTGAAATTTTTGTACACGAAAGGAAATTGTAGAGATTATGAAAATCCATCCAAACAAAACAAAAAAAAATGGAACAAACTCAATGTTTGAAAGTATTTTTATACGTATGCATGAAGATATTCCATTTTTTATTACAGTATACAAAAAGTAACTATTTACTACGTAATTTAATATTTTTACGCTCTACCAAAAATTTTCGAATTGATGGTTAGCCCTTTTCCTTCGCCAACTCTTCTACTGTTTAAGCTATTATCCAAACAGTTTAATAATACAGCGTGACTCAAAGACACCGTAACGCCCGAAAACCACGAATTCCGCATGCAATTATAAGATGGTCTTTCCTTTGCCATTTTTCACAAAACTTAAAATCAATCAAGATATTCTTGAAATTTAACCAATGAACGCGCATGAGGAGTGGGGATAAAAACCACGGATCAAAATTTACCGAAATTTTCTCTATATTTTTCTGAGTTAAAAAGTCCTTTCCCAGTTTTCGCTAAACTCAAAATAAAAAAATATATTCCAGTTAAAAGTTTCAACGAATCAGATTCATTTAATTTTAAGGCGGTAAGAGCGCCGCTGAGTTGCGAGTGAGTGCAAGAAAGATCCATAGAATAGGATCCGCGCCAGAACGAGAGAGACGCGAATTATAGCGGTTCCCTTGCCTTAAACTTAAACTAAAATATCTTTTTTGATTTTAAGTTCAGTGAAAAACGGTAAAGAGAAAATCGTCTCAATATTTCAGAATCATGGTGACTTTGGGAGTTGTTTTTTTCAATTGAAAAAGTAGCCAGTTCCATATGAGTGATTAATAAGAATTATAAAAACCACTAAACTCATCAATATTGAAAAAACTCTTTAATTCTTAAAATCGTTAAGAGCATGAAAACCCAGAAAACCTTAAGTCTTCGAAGAAAATGTACATTTTTGAAAGTTTCTAATGTTTTGGCATAGTACAGAAATTTGCAGGAATCTTTAATTTTTTTTGTGTGCTTTTTGAATAAATGAGTGTCCAAAACGCATTAGCTTTAATGCACCGAAAAAATACGTGTTCATACACTGTAGAAAATAATCGCAATTTTTTGATAGTTGTGTATGTAACTTTTCCCGTATTATATAGAGATTTTAAGAATATGGAAAATTTCCTATGCAAGTATGTCATTTTTTCCATACTTTTCTGAAAAATTCTATACACGAATGACAAAAATTCTACACATGTATGGGATTTATATACAAAATATAGTAAACTTCCGATTCATATATAGGATAAAAACTTCCTATAATGTACGGAAAGTTTTTTTACACTTTATCTACCATTGCAAGAATCAAATACCTTTTCCACGTTTTTCGGTTTCCCGTTTCCGTCCACAAATCGAATAAACTCTTTATACATGTTCAAAGCGCCGTGATCGATGCTCCTGTCGATTCCCATCAAGACAGATTTCCGCACATTAGCGAATTTTTCCTTCAGCAGCATGTATGAAAAGTAAATTTGTGGGTATCCAAAAGCCCCAGCGGCCTCGCTCGATCCGTCTTGGCCGTCAGTGCCGGCGCTCAGAAACACGACGTCGTATTTTCGAAGCATGGGTCGCGACTTGATCTTTTTCTTCCAGTCCAAAGAAAAGCGTAGAGCCAGCTCTTGATTTCGACCGCCTCTGCCTTTTCCTGTGACCTTGACCGTGGGCTCGCCTCCGCCGATTAGAACCATCCCCAAAGATCCTGAATCTCGAGTTGTATCATAAATTTCTTTGATTTTTGGCTGCGGAATCTCGAAGTCCTCAAATTGCGGGAAATCTTTGATGAAGTCGGGTTCGGAAAGGGTTGATTCCAGAGCTTGGCAGATATGATCAACGACCTTGGGAAATGAGCATCAATGATTTAAGAGATTACGAGTTTTTAGCGTTTCAAAAGGTTTTCTGTAATTCTTTTGGGAAGATGACAAAATATTGAGTAACAGACTCTAAAAATCTTTAGAGGTTATACTGACAATACTGAATTTAGAAAAGAACTAAGTTGGGGGAAAATTTTGCATGCAGTTAACTGTATTACCTCGGCATACGATACGCTAACAGATACGACGTCTCCAACGACGTTGCTGGACAAAATCAAAGGACGTAACTCGCACTTCAACGCTCGTTTCCTTACAGCGTCCAGGGCCAACGCATTGTTCCCGACCACTATGTTGGATACGTCGTGGTCTCGTTGATTATCGACTTCCCCCGCATCCGCATCACGCATCAAAAGACGTTTCATCATGGGCGACAATGAATCGTACTGTTTGTATTTGCGCAAAATCGATTCTACTTCCTCCAAAGCAGCTTTGGAGTTACTGAAAAAAGTTGGTGATGTTTCTAACTGGTTTTGGAAGATTGTTACTGATTTTGAGTGAAGCTTTCCTATGTGAACCTTCATTTCCCTAGTTCGAAATTTTTTAACGATGTTTCAGAAAAATCATGTCCTTTGGAACAAGAATACACTTTTCAGATTTCTTCGTGAAACTCTGCATTGCTTATTTATTATGAATAATCAAACTTTTGTCGTCCTTCTTTAGAATCATTTTATCTTTGCATGCGGATTATTTGGAACTAATTGGTGGTTTCCGATCATTTTTTTCACAGAAGTTGAAAAGAAAATACACAATGATTTCATATATTGTTTGTCGTATATCACCAACTGTTTCTAGCCCATTATTATACATATTATATCTATGATATACAGGGTGTCCCAAATACTCATATACAAAAAAATGGCATATTCCTTGGAAAAATTGAAGATTATTTTTCCCTTCGCCATTTTCCGAAAAACTCAAAATCAAAAAAGATATTCAAGTTTGAAATTTAGCGAATCTGATTGAAACTTTTAACTCGAATATCTTTTTTGATTTTCAGTTTTTTAAAAAAAGCAAAGGAAAAAACATCTTAAATTTTTGCAAGGAATCTGCAATTTTTTTTTGTATATGAGTGTTTGGTATACCTTGTATATTTATATTTTTTTATACTTCATAAAGATATATTATTATATTTTGTTCGATCAAGCCAGCATATTTTACTTTGATAAAACTTTAAATAAAAACATGGTATATTTTAAAAATATTATCGTTTTTTTTTTTTCAAATCTTATGTCAAGTTACGCAAAATGATAAAAATTTTTAAAAATATTCTCTTGAACCGAAAAACATTTTAGTAATAATATACATAACATTGCATAACCATAAACATACATAAAAAGTTTCACAGGTTTCACTTACTGAAACTTCTCATGTCCTATAATAAGAGGATCCTCGGGGCCAGAACCAGCTTAGTTTATCTACTCAACATTTTTTTAAAAAAGTCAAGTTAAATTTTTTTATTTCTTGATAGTTCTTCTTCCGAAATTTCATGTAATTTATTTCTGATAAATATTCCAAAAAAAAAATCATAAAAACTCCATCTTCTAAATCAGTTCAAAAAGAAAATAATTTATGAAATGACCTTTTTTTGTTTTCTATTTATTTAAATCAGTAAGAAGTAAATTGCAAAGGTAAATTTTATTTATATTAAAAAAAAACTCAACAAAAACGTATTTTTTCTTATCGTCAGTTTTTAATTTAAAAAAATTTTCAAATGCAATAAAATTTTGCAACATAGTTTTTCGTTGCCTCCTAAATTTTTCAGATTAAAAATATATTCTATATTTTTATTATATAATCAAGTAAAATATTGTACTCAAGCTAACGCTTATTCAATGTTATAACACACAATTGTAATAAAATTATTGTTATTTAAATGGCAAGATTGCTAAAACTCAAAAATATAGATATTTTTCGCAGATAAAAATTGAAGTAAATTTGGATTTTTTCTGAAACTGAGGATTCAATTAAATTGTATATAATATTTATAGACGATTCGGTAAGTTTTGAAAATTTATATCTGTATATTATAGTGATAAGAAAAAAAATCTGTTTGGTAAATATTATCATTTAAAACGTTTAAAAACTATAACTAAAACTGAATGGGGGATAGTACACGAAGCGCGCAAGGGGGTAAAGCCTCCGTAGTTGTATCATATAATTACTTTTCACGATAGCGGACAGTTGGGCCACTTGCGATCAAATGAATCGGATCGTTGACGATGTCCGATAGAATTAGACTGATAACTGGAACCGGGTAAGCCTTGCGGAGCAATCGCCCCCCTTTCACGGCAGATAATCGGATTCTGATTGCGTTGAGCTCGGAAATGTCGGCTCCAGCGTCTTGCAGAGTTTTGCAAAACCGTTGCTTCTGTTCTAGGGTGATATCTGGATGTGGTTTGCACAACAAAGTAGACCCACCACCGGATATAAGGACTATCAAAGTGTCCTTAACGGTCAGGCTATTAGTCATTTCGATGATCTTTTCGGTCGTTTCCAAAGACGCCACATCGGGCTGATTGAGGTGTCCGCCTTCATAAAATTCGAGGACTGAGTTTGATTCATAATCACCAAAAATTTCGGTCATTTTCATTTTGGATCCTGGAGGAACGCTGATGATACCTGGAAAAGAATAAAATATACATATATAGCCCTGCTGAAAAAAACTGATGAGATTTTGATCAGTTTTCATCATTTCACATAAGGCAGCTCAAATTGTGTATCAGTTTTCGTCAGTTTTTATAAGGTTGGAGAAAATACTAAGTTATTCTCTATCATTTTACATCAGTTTTTATAAGGTTCAGTATGATGCTGAAAAAACCAAGTTTTTTCACATCATTTTTCATAAGATTCAATTTAGGGCTGAAAAAGTATGTTATTTACTTATTTTAGTATTTTACATCAATTTTCATAAGGTTGGAGAAAATACCAAGTTATTCTCTATAATTTTACATCAGTTTTCATGAGGTTTAGTTTGATGCTGAAAAAACCAAGTTTTTTTACATCAGTTTTCATCGATTTTCGTAAAGTTGGAGAAAATACTAAATAATTATTCTCTATCATTTTACATCAGTTTTCATAAGATTGGAGAAAATACCAAGTTAATTCTCTATCATTTTTTCTATCAGTTTTCATCATAAAAATAAGATACAATAACGTGATGTAAATTGATGAAAACTGATCCAGTTCAAAATATACATCAGATTTCATCATTTCTTTTTCAGTATGGTTGGATTCCTTCTACCAAAAAATGACATTTTTGAACAAGTGTCACACTCAAACCACAATCATTGTTTCGTCCCTAAACCTTAGGTACAGTTTTTGTGAACTTAATCTATAAGGGAAACTTGATACAATTTTTTTGAATCAGATAATTAAGAGTACAATCCTCGAATTTTTCAAAATCACAAAAAATGTATGTTTCAATTATTTTTTTCTTGTTTTTGTACATATTTCAAACCTGATTCAGATAAATTTTATTAAATTTCATCTCGAAGATGGGAATCATAATTAAAATAATAAAATCAGGCATCTTGTCTCGAGAATGATAAGGAAACGTCGATGAGCTAGTACTACTGCTGACCGCGTTGGTGTTTTTGATATAATTGGAGAAATTAGCGAATATCAAACAATTTTTTTTAAAAGCACAGACAAGTGCTGAATAGATTTGTAATGAATTTTATTTTTAATGAACAATCAACAGCAAGGTATACGCCTTAGTAAATCGACTGTACTCAATTATTTCTACATTACCTTCAGAGAAACTGCAAATGATCATAGTTCTCAAACAAACATAAACAACTGAACCTATAGTTAATAAAATACGAATTTTCGATTAATAGTAATAAAAAATTTATTTACCTTTTTTCAAAACGTGTTTCATTTTTATTTCAAGTGCAATCGCCATCCCCATGACTGCTTTTCCAAAGCCGATAAAATAAACGTTTTCATTCAAAAGAAAACTTCTGTCACCTACGTACAAATTTTTGTCTTGTACTCGCACTTGATTTTCGATAATCTTGTGAGGCAACACCGAATCAACACTCACGCTGAACATTTCTTTAAGAATTTTTTTTGGAATTTCGATATCGCGATCCATCGTAATTCTACGTGTGAAGATTTTGTTGACTTTTAATTTGCGCACTATTAAATAAGTACAACAAAACAATGACATGTCATTTGTTATTATGGAAATTTTATGTAACTTGTTAATCGCACTGAAATCATGTTCAATGAGTTTTTACGAACAAACTAATATCAACCTTCGATTACACTACAGAAAGTGGAAAAATATTTTCCTCTCAATTAGAACTTGTGCTGGACTCTTTACAAAATAATATTCACTCAATTTTCAAATCTTTTCTTCCATCAATCGTTAAGGTGAAAAACTACACTTAATAGCTATTTTCATGCTTGGGAGCAAGAAGCCGATTTTGGCGGAGACAAGATTTCTAAGGCGAGACGAAGTCGAGCTATAAAATCGTCTGAGCCTAAATTGATGATTAGTTTAGGTGGGAATATAATTTTTCATGCTGAAGGCTCTAAAATCGTAATTGAGTGTTACGTACTGGCGCAAAAAAACACGATTTAAGTGCTTGAAACATGAAAAATAGTTTTCATTTATTGAAAAAATTCTAATTTAAGAAATTTCTTAAGAAAATTCATGAAATTTTAAATTGGACTAATCAGAATTCAGGCATGTTGCGTGCTACGTAATGCTGGTAATATCGATAGAGAGCGGCACGTCCTGGATATAAGCTGGGCATTTAAGAAACCATCGTAAATTTTACAATAAATTAAGTAAAAATTTTGTAACTAACGAAATTGATTATCATCATAACTTCCGGATTAAAGGGACGCATCAGATTTTATTCTTTTCCATAAAATGTTATTTTAAAAATTTCACAAATTTTGATCGATCGGATAAGTTACAGAAAAGTTCGGATATTTTAAAAACTTACTCTATACATCCAGATTTCACTAGAATTCATTAAATATCGTATTTTATGTTCTGAAAGGTTTTTTTGAAAAAAGAAAATTTTCGTTACTTTTTACAAAAAGTCATCACAAATTTTGTATTATACATTTCAAAGAAACATGGATTCTTGGTCGATTTTAGTTTCGTTGAGAAATAATACAATTGGGTAATATCGACTTTACTAAAACTATGAATTTTTTCCTAAGGGTAGAATCATTCAACCATTATTATGACTCAAAAATCCACGACTTTGGCATTCGGTACGACAAAAAATTTTGGTGTCAAGAAATTCAAAGGCATCACTTTTAACTCATGTTTTATTCATAATACAACTTACTAATTAACTTATTAACTTGAAAAATTTGTTTTCTCAAATTCAATCATCAATTGACGGTTCGTCACAAAATCACAATGATCTAATTTTTCTATATTCGATATACATTTTTTAAGTTTATCACAAAAATAATCGTAATTCCGTACATTGAAACATTAAGTACGTAAACTTGCCATAAAAGACGCTATTTATTGTTGAGAAAAAAACATAATGGATTATCATCTTTATTTTATGTGAACCTCATGAACTTATGTAGGTATAAATAAAAAAGTTTATTATTTGACAGATTATGTCAAAAGAGAACTTCTATACTTGAAACGTACTTGGTTCATGAAATGAAAAATATATTAACGTCCTTATCGTGAATTATGTGTAATACCATATACATAGTTGTAAGTAATAATGGACTTTATATGGCAAGTTATGAAATATAAATAAACCACTGTTTATTAAATAAAGAACTTATTCAATTGATATACGAAAAAAAAGTGAATATACGGCTTTGTCGCGTGTTGATCAATAACTATATGAATAAAATTAAAAAAATGATGAACAAATTAGGAACAAAATAACTTTTACTCCGACTGACTGATCCCAGGATCAAGCTCGAGTTTTATACTGAACTTAGTCGTACGAAGTATTTTTCACCTTAAGTCAGGTCACTTTTTTGTCGGCTTCTTGAGGCAACTTCGTGGTTTTCTTTGCGTACCATACGTGGTTTGAGTAGCAGGAGATTTCGGAAGGTTTTCTTGATTTTCCGACCTGAAGAAACGGTACTGCTTAACCTAAAATAATTCAATGTTGTCAAATGTTTTTGCAATTAATGTCACAAACCAAATCGTTGCTTACGGTAGAAAAAATGTTTAATATTGATATACGAAGTTTGTTCAAAAAGTATCGCGAATTTCATGTTTTTTCAAGAATTATTTATTTATTCATGAATATCTATTTTGTCCCCTTCAAAGTAATC
>JAPYZL010054484.1:0-11911 GCA_030522825.1 Platygaster orseoliae | reverse complement strand
AACGATTTATTGATAGTTAATAAATATTTATTTGGATATGATCAAATAAATATTGTTTTGTCTCAAAAAAATACACGTTCCATGAAATAAAATTTGTTCACTCTTAACAGTTCATATCTTGGAATAGTCCGTTCAAATTCTGATTTGTTAACAGTTGACAAATTTTATTTCATGGAACGTGTATTTTTTGAGACAAAAAAATATTTATTTGATCATATCCAAATAAATATTTATTAACTATGAATAAATCGTTCTCTCAGAGTAGTATTTTTTTACACTGCTTTATACAATTTTGAAAATTTCATGCTCTGGAATCCCAAATTTTATAAATCGTACGCATTTATTCAGATTTTCCAAAAAACATCTCTTTTATAAAATTTCTTCACTTTTGGTGATTTTTTATTTTGTATGCATAAGAAATAAAAACCAGACTATATATAAAAAAATAATGTCACCATAAATCTACATACATTTGAAAAAATGATTGAAAAATTAAAATTAAAAAAAATGTTTTTCCTGGCCCAGTAATTAATAAAAAAAAAACTAAGTTACAAGGTTATTTCGTATTTCATACCCTGTTTACATAAAAAGTAAGAATATTGTTTTGCAACGTCTCTTGGAAATTTGTTTTTCTGAACAATATTAAGTTTGTGAACGTAGAAGAGGAGAAGTAAACGCAATTCTATTGTGATGCAAACCGAGATATTTTTGTCCTCAGACGCGTTTTCCGTCAAATGAAATGCGAGACATATCGTCAAAGGGAACGTGGCGTTTTTATTTGCGTGACATTTTTTTAATTTAGTGAGGTGTTTTCTTCATAAATTTATTTTAATTTTATAATTTATAATTATAAAATATATTCAATTTAACTTGTCAGTAATAATAATAAGAAGAAATTGTTAATTTTTTTGCCTATAAAAAAAATAATAAAAATTCATATAATTTATAATATGTATATATAGAGTTAATAATTTTTTAATAACTTGTTTCATTGTAATTATGACTATTCAATAATATTTAATTATGATTTTATTAGTATTATATAAAATATAATCATCAATATAATTATTTTTTAATTATTATTTATTATATACATAATAAACCGTATTTTTCGTTACTTACTACATTTTGTAGTATATTCCAGTATTTTTATTGATTTTCAATATGTTTTTAGGTTATTTTATAGATTTCTGGAATTTGATGCTATAAAATTAAAAGTCTGAGAAATTTTGAATATCTGGTTTTCACATTAAATAGCGTATAAAAAAATAATATAAAATGATAAAATTGCAAAATTTCAAAAATGTTAATAATATTGCAGATTTTCCTATAATTCAGTAATTTTTCCAAGATTTAAAGAGGTTTTTTATTCAGTGCAGTATTGCAATAATTCCTATAAATTTCTTCTCAGCTTAGAATATTTTTCTGTCAGAGTAAAACACGGAAAATCTAGGATAGAAAAACCGTCACCCTTCGAAGCGAGCTTTTCTCTCGATTATGGCCCGCACCGGAAGTGATATGACGCGTGACCCCCAGACGGATGCATTAGACGCACTTCCTGTGGAGCGACGCTCCCGTTCGCCCGTGAAACTCAGCCACCCATTCCTCCCATTACGAATCTTCATGCGTAATACCGCGATTATCGCGCAGATCCTGTCGGAAAATTTAGTTTTCCCAGAAATACAGGATGTGACGCCATTTTTCTAAGCCTCTCCCAACGACAAAAAGGGAAATCGAGAAGGAGAAGCATATTTCAAAGTTTTACGACTTTGAAAATGGTAGTTTTCGTGTTAGTTTATGAAAGCCTTCTGTTTTTTGGGATTTTGGTTCATGACAGTTGAATTAATTTATGACTGAGATTTTTTTTGTTGCAATTTCAAAGGGACTATAGTAGAAAACTGTCGTAAATTGGCATGAACATTATTTTTTCTGTAACTTTCGCGAAAGCGAGCCATTACACCTTCGTTTTTTGTTTCCTACAAAGAAAGGTATGCTTTCGGAGGAAGAAACGAAGGTGTAATGTCCCACTTTCGCGGAAATTTCAGAAAAAAGATTTTGTAGACGAATTATAGGAATTATTCAAGTAAATGATTGATTGTTCCCTGTGCATAAGACATCGTTAAAAATTATTGTCTTCAATTTAAGAAAAACTGTATAACGCCCATTACATTTCAATCAATACATCGTGTGTGTTTGAAATTGTACATGAAATCAATACATGTTTACATAAAACATGTGACATCACTTTTAATTCATAAATGTGAATTGAATTCAATACATTGATGTATTAGAATCATATAAAGATATTTGATTTATATTTGCTTTTACATTTATTTCATGAATGTAACTGGGATTAAATTTTTTTTTAGATACTGGTTGCATGAAATTTACGACAAATTTTAAACGCTATTGTGAAAAATGTATAAAAATCAAGTAGGTGTCTCGAGGTTATACACATTTAATAAATGTGTTTTATTCATGTCAAGGTGTCCAAATATGTCTAAAATTATCTGAGTATTGTCTAAGATTGTCTAAACAATGTCTAAAAATGAATAAATATTGTCTCCAAAGTCTAAAAATGTCTAAATAGTGTTTAAAATGTCTAAAATTGTCTAAATGTGTCTAGAAATATCTAAAGATTGTCTAAAATTGTATGGAAGTGTGTTAAATGTCTAAATAATGTCCAAAATCTTCAAGTGTTTAAAATTGTCTATATAGTGTCTTGTCTAATAAGTGTCCTTTGTTAGTCAGATTGTGACAATTTTTTCACTTGGGTCAGATTGTGACATTTTTACTTGGGTTAGGTTAATTTAATAGATATAATTTGTTAACTTCGAGTACTTGCTTTCTATTTCCATGGATTTTTAAAGAGTTTACTAGAATTTGTCGTCATGAAATCGATAGTTTCACATCGACTTAAAGTATTATACAATTTTTCTCATAAGACAGTATCTTTACACTTTTTAAAATTTTTGTCTTATATTCAATAAAAAGTATATAACGCATTAAAACTATACAAAATATATATATATACGCTTATATAACTTTTATATACGAGTGTCTTAAATTTAATAAATCATTTGTGTTTGAAATTGTACATGAAATCAATACATATTTACGTAAAAAGTGTGACATCAATTCAATTTATAAATGTGAATTGAACTCAGTACATTGGCGTATTACAATCATATAAAAATATTTGAATTTAATTTGCTTTTACATTCATTTCATTCATGTGACTGTGACTGAATTTTTTTTTAGGTGCTAGTTGCATGAAATCCAAGACAAATTTTGGATGCTATGTGTGAAAAATGTATAAAAATCGAGTAGGTGTCTAAATATGTCTAAAAGTGTCTAAAATTGTCTAAATAGTGTCTAAATTGTCTGAGAATGTCTGAACAGTGTCTACATATGTCTAAGTAGTGTCTAAAAATGTCTGAATCGTCTAAAAATGTATAAGCAAAATCTCAAAAGTCTAAAAATGTCTAAATAGTGTCTAAAATGTCTAAAAGTGTCTAAAATTATCTGGAAGTGTCTTAAATGTCTAAATAATGTCTAAAGTGTCCAAGTGACCAAAATTGTTGGTATAGTGTCTAAAAGTGTGTCTAGTAAGTGTCTAAAATGTCTAAAAAGTATCTTTTGCACTTTGGTTAGATTGTGACATATTTCTGCACTTGTGTCATATTGAAACAATTTTTTCACTTGGGTTAGGTTAATTTAATAGATAAATTCATGTTTCAAATTTCTACTTTATACATTTCTCAAACATGTTTACCTTATGTACGTTTTAAATATCTGGCTTATGATATATCAAGTACATTTTAATACATTTTGAACGGAAAGTGTATCAAATTTAAGAAAATTTTTAACAGTGCAGCAGAAGAATATTTCAGAGTTTTTTGACTGAGAAAATAGTAGTTTTCGTGTTAGCTCACGAAAGTTTTCTATTTCTTGGGATTTTGATTGATGACTGACATTTTTTTTGTTTGCAATTTCAAAGGGATAAAAGTAGAAAACTCTTGAAAACTGGCACGAACATTATTTCTTCTGTAATTTTTGCGAAAGCGAGCCATTACACCTTCGTTTCTTATTTCCCACAAGGAAAGGAATACTTTCGCAGCAAGAAACAAAGTTGTAATGACTCACTTTCGCGGAAATTTCAGAAAAAGTAAATAATCCTTTTTTCTCTGTGCATAAAACATGTTTTCCACTAGAACATGCTCAAACATTTTTTGGTTTCATGTTTTATGGTTTTCAGTGTAGGAAAAACGAGCATTTTTCTCACGGATCTGAACAAAGGAGAAAAAATTTATGGGTGAGTTGCAATGATAAGGATTTCGCGTTTGCAGTAACTCGGGTTATTAAATTGGGCGTGAGTGCCTCGCAGGCATTGCTCGAGGAATTTTAAATGCTTCGAAAATCTCCGAGTATATTGTACTGTTCGTTATCTTGGGAGCACTAGAAGCCCCGGGTAACGTTGATCTAATAACAGGAAAACGTCTCACGAGAGATTTCATTTCCTCTCGTTTCGAGCGAGAGAGAAAACGGCCGAACGAGGATGGAGATCTTTCGCTACTTTCAGCCACCTTCGCAAATTGGACCCTTTTAGGATACCCAAGCCGAATGCCAATACGCTTCGAAAAACGTCACGGGTATGGGAGAAATGAATGTTTTCAAGCTATTGTGTAGACTTTTTTCCTCGCCAATTTTTGTACGAATAGTTTTTTAAATTGTTGAAATAAATGCTCTTCGGTATTTCTACTTTGAAAAACTAGTTTGGTCATTTTTAACTAACTAAATGCACCGTCAACTTGTGCACAATAAATGTGTGCCTAATAAAATGTGCACAAGAAATGTGTGCACAATAAAATGTGCACAATAAATGTGTGCACAATAAATGTGTGCATAAGAAATGTATGCACAATAAATGTGTGCACAATAAAATGTGCACAAGAAATATGTGCACGATAAAATGTGCACCATAAACTTGTGCACAATAAATGTGTGCACAATAAAATGTGCACAATAAATGTGTGCAAAATAAATGTGTGCACAATAAAAATGTGCACCATAAACTTGTGCACAATCGACACCACGCCCTTTCGTTTACTGAAATAAATTTTTAAAGTTTTTTAAGTCTTCTAAATAAAGTGAAATAATAATCAAATTTCTAAATACGAATTTCAGGAAGGGTCTTCGCCCCTGAACCCCCCTCTGTCAACACTCTTGTCCAAATCCTCAACTTTTATCTGAATCTGCATCTTTTTAAAATCTCTAAATCACGTGTATGAAAACAAATGATAAGCGGCAACGTGAAAAAAAAGCGAACATGTGCGAGTACACGAGTTGCCACTCTATAAATATTTCAGAAAACGTTCTCCGACGCTCTCATCAATTTTTTTCCACTCCTTCACATTTTTGCGGTCGCGTTTATGTATATACAGCGGGCAGACATTGATACAATGCGAGATCCATCGACTCGTGTCGCTGGAAATGTGACGTCCTTTATATTGTCTCGGTAAAAATGACCCACTTCGCGTCACGTGGCAGCGACATGCTCTGGATTATTCAGTGAACTGCTCTCCATCGATTTTGATTAGCGATAAGATAAGATGCGAAAACCTTACTCGAGAAAAACGCGATACGTGTATAGGAACGACAGTTTTTCTGCAGTGTAAAAATTTTGAGAATTTTTAGGAAAAGTATGGGAAAAGTGACATACTTGTATAGGAAATTTTCCATATTTCCATATTTTCCATATTTATTCGATGTAAAATTATCGAAATCGTTAAAGTTTTCAACATTAGAGCATGTAATTCTAGAAACACGTCATTATCAATTGCAATAGGAATAAAGATGAAGTTTGTTCTATAATTCCCATTCATGTATAGAATTTCATTCGATGGAAATAACTGTTTCTCTCATCGCACCAAACTTCTATCGATTTTCCTTCGCGATATCCAACGAATATCCAAAGCTGGCAAAAATTTTGAAGGAAGATACCCAAGACGCAAGCTTACAAGTACGAGTAGCTATCCGGAATCACATGGAGAATGATTACCCGCAAAAATTCCAGGGAAATGGGAAAAGACTTTCGCCTTTCGGATCGGCGGAAACCAATGGGAAGAATAGATTCCGCGTTCTTTGAGGATATCGCGTCTAGGCAGCTGTGGCCTGACTGCGCCGAAACGCGCAGTTCGGAGAGCAATGCCAATAATAGGTCTCACAATGCCACGCGAGCTTTTCATAAGCTTTCGTCGGGCGTAGGAACGAGGCGCGGTAGGAAGAACGCGAACTCATCAACTAATGGCCCGCACCGGAACATCGAACAACCGCGGACATGCCCGGTCTCCGCCAAACATACGCGCAAAAGCTCTTTTTTTCCCGATTCTCGTATTGTCGTTCGTGTATTTCGGTGTGTTGGCGTATTGGATCACGTGACGTCGAGAAGCATATTAAAATGGTCATGTTCAATTCATTACCGAAATATTTGGGAATGGTCAATTCATAGACAAAATGTTTGAGAATGTTCAATCAAGATCCCGAAACGTTCGAGAATCCCTAAAAGTCCACACGGAAAAAAGTAATGTGGTTAAAACACCTAAATTGAGAGTTTGCGGCTATAAAAGATGTAACAACTTCAAAATTTTGTGCCTAAACATTTTTTTTCTAGCTACAGTTACTAATACGGGTAGTTTTGTCAGCTAATTGTGTATGTATGTTTTAGATAGTTGCATGAACTATACACAGTCATCATTGCAACCTTATCCAGTTGCAACATCTATTACGACAGTAACTAAGTTCTGTGGTTGTGATTACTATATTGTGGCGATGTGACGGACATTCATCCAAGTAGCACTAACCTGTGTGTGTTGACTTACAACGCTTACAACTGCTTACTACCGCATTTATTGTGAATGTTTAGTGTCGCAAAATGAATAAAGAATGCGAGGAATTCCTGAAAACTATTGGATTGGCGACCCTCTCGGAGTATATAGGAGAAAATTGTTAATTAATTGTTATGTACGTGGGGGATAATATGTATACATCGATAAAAGCCAAGAAGATCATGTTTTGAGGTTAGGATGTTTTGTTATTAAATTCTATGGTTTAAAAGTAAACAAATGACAGTCATGATTGTTCAAATATGTTCAAATCAATGATATGGCTAAATTTGGAATAAATAAATAATGATAATGATAAATAAAACCACGCAATAATTGTCATACAAGTACAGTCAAGTGACTGCTACACCTACATCGCAGTTGCATCACAGCTTGATTTGTGTGGTTGTCACACCCACACAGTAGTTTTCTTCCAAAGAAGAGTAAATAACGCTATTGCTGTGGTCGTCACAACCACATCTAAGGTTGGGGCAAATGTTACTATTTTTTGTGGTTATGGCTACCTCAATTGAACATGCTATAACAATACTGTTTTTTCCGTGCAGGAATTTCAAAAAGTTCGGGAATCTCAACAAGTTTTGGAACCCCAGTAAATTTGGGAATCCAAAAAAGATCGAAAATCCTAAAGAATCTGAATTTGGTGTTTTGAAAATCTAGTAAAGTCTAAGATTTGGAAAAGTTCAAAAAATTTTAGAGCATTCAAGAATTTGAGAGAGTTCAAGAATTCCAAAAAGTCCAGGAATTTCAAAAAGTATTGGAATCCCCCAAAAAATCGGGAATCTTCAAGAATCTTAATTTAGTGTTTCGAAAAGGTCGAAAATCTAGTGAAAGTCCAAGATTCAGAAAAGATCAAAAAATTTTAGAGCGTTAGGAAAACTCAAAAGTTCAGAGTTACAAAAAAAAAACCTTGAAAAATCACACTATATTGCAATCGTATAAGAACATCATGGAAAAAAATCTATTTTTGGAGTTTCCGATTGTTTTTTATTGTGTTCAAAAGAATTTTATGATTGAGTCTTGTACATAAACTATAAAATAAACTTTTTGCCATGATTTACATACATTTGCAATAAGTTGGCTTGTTAATATTAGTCAAAATAATCAAATTATAGATGAATTGAAAATTTTTATCTTTAAGAACCATTATTTTTGCGTTGTAAAATTAGTAGATTATTTATTTACATGAAAAATTCATTTTTATTGATTGATATTTATTGAATTTATTGTTTTATTATATTTTAATAAACAAGCGCATATATTAGTCGGTATTTTTGAATATTTTCAAAATGTATGATAAAAATTTATATAAATTTGAAATAATTATTTATTTATATAATATTTAAATAAATATAATTGTAATATATAATTGAATTATATATTATTTGATAAATATAATTTCAATAAATTATTTATTTATATATTATTTAAACAAATATAATTGGAGTAAATTATTTACCTATATATTATTAATACGAATATAGTTCAAATTGATTATTTATTTTAATATCATTTAAATTAATATAGTTGAAATAAATGATTCATTTATATATTATATAAATACATATTATTGGAAAAAATTATTTATTTATATATTATTTAAATAAATATAATACAAGTTTGAATATTTACAAAATTAACCCGTTGCGGTCGTCACATCTCAAAAATTTACTCCAAGAAAATGACTTGAAAATGACTCCAAAAATGACTTAAAAAATGACTTTTAATGAGTATTGAAACTTATTGTTGTATGTTGAAACAACACCAAATGGCGCCACAAGTTTTATTCTTAATTGTTATGAAGAAGGTGCTTAGACACGAAGTTGGACTGGGGTCAACTGGACCCCAAATGACCGCAACGGGTTAAATCATGAAATGCTGTTTAATACATTCAAAAAACAATCAAAAACCCAAAAACTATATTTTTTCGATCATGTCCTTATACCTTTGCAGGGTATTAGGGTTTCCATAATTTTAAAAGTTGCTTGGATATTTCAATTTCGTGAAATTCACTTAATTTTCAGAACACTTAAAATTACCATTGATCTTACAATTATTTACCAATACCCAGAATTCCATAAATATTCATAATTCACGAATTTTTTGAAAGTCCAAATCACTGCAAAATGTTGTAGATGCGTCGAAGTTCCTGAATTTTAGTAATTATTAAAGAATATGAATGATAATCGTAAAAATCAGTAAATTTTCAAAATATCGAAATTCTTGCGATCTCCTAAATTTTCAAATCTCTGACAACTTTTCGAATTTCCCATATTCATTACACTACCGTGCAAAAGTATTAGGATATCATCGCAAAAATCTATTTTTTCTTTTTTAAACTTTAAGTTTTTAAACTATAAAAAAGACTTTTTGCAATGATTTACATACATTTGTAGCAAATTAGTAAAAGTGATGGAATTATAAAGGAACCGAAAAATTTTATTTTTAAGTATAGCATCATTTTTGCGCTGTAAAACAAATAAATCATTCATTTATTGCATTTATTGCTTTAAAATATTTTTATGAATAAGCGCATATATTATTCGGTATTTTTAAATATTCTCATACAAAATTCGCATTTTATGAAAATACATACAATCATAACAAAATAGTCTATTATCTAGTTTTTATACAATATTTAATAAAATGCTGTTTAACAATATAAAAACAATCAGAAACCCAAAAAATATATAACATGTTTCACTTTTTTATTATACTTTATTAATGCAAAAAACGAAAGGGGCGTTTTTCCTTTTTTTTTAGCTCCAAAGGATGTGTAAATTATGATAATTAGTAAGAATATAAATAAAGTGTTATCGATTAGAGATTTTGAGATTCTTGTATTTTTAAAGATATTTTATATCTTATTTCATATATTATGCATTATAATTTAATTTAGTTTTATATCTTGTGTACTATATTGTATTGCTGAATATACTATAATATATTAAAAATTAAAATTATATCGTAGATTTTCCTAGAATATAATAATTTTCCCAATATTTTCAGTACAAATTATTATGTGTTTCTCTCAATGTTATTTCTCGATCCTTTGGAGGTAAAAAAATATAAAAACTTTTTTTTCTGATAAGGGCCCCATAAAAGGCCAAAAGTTTTAATTCAAGAAACAAAAAGTTATACTCTCCTTTTTTTTCAGCTCCGAAAAAACCACGAATTGTGAAAAATATAAAGTATATAAATGGACCGTTATCCAAGAAAGATTTCGAGTTTCTTGTACTTTTATAGATTTCTGATTCACTTGTGAATTGCTATACAGATTTCTAGAATTCTGCGCTCTAGAATTACAACTTTAATAGATTTCTAGGATTTTTCAAAATTTCGAGGAAAATTAGATCTAAGTATACTTACATATCTTATAGATTTTCATTATCAATCATGTATATATCTATACAGTCATAACAAAATAGTCTATTATCTATTTAGGTAACTATTTGCCCAATCTAACATACTTTCGTTTTAAGTTTGCCATTATCATACCGCATTTCGCAATCCACCAGTTACACGGGGAAAAACAATAAACGTCAGACGTCGGCGACAAAATCGCTATTGGAATTAGAGAAAGTGTTATTTGTGGCGCCTATTGTGCTCAGCGGAGGCCTGATTCGCCAAGTGCGCAACGCGGCGTCGTGCGTCGGAGGAATCGTGCCTGGCATAACTAGATCGTGTCAAGATAGAGCTGGGAATAAATAGAGTCGTTCGTTCCGAGGCTCGTAGAGTGCTCGCAAGTTTTCCAGAAGAACGGGATGACAGGGAAAACGGAGGGGGGCGGAGGGGAGAAATATCGCGAGGGGATGATTCGGCTCGTCAGAAACGAGAATGGGAATGATCAATATTCATCGTCCGCTCGTGGGACGTTTCGGCAGGGTTGCCTTTTGAGGGGTTGGGGAGGGGGAGGGGGTGGCGGATTTATGCGAACCCTTCCTTCCGACGCCCACACCCCCGGAGAAGCGAACCCTACTTCCTCCCAATGTCTTTCCTCGTCCCTGCTGGCGTTTCCCGAAGGTCGCGATGAATTTCGTTGACTCGTCTACTAAGAAACATTTTTTTGTGTATGATAATTGCAAAATTTTTATTGGTTTCACTTTTTGATTTACACTGTTAGAAACTTTTGTATTATTTTAATAAACTTGTTTTGGAAGTTTTTTACATAAACGCATTTGAAAACCAATATACAAATTTGATGAGGATGAATAAACTCTCTTGATTTTTAATTGACTAGTTAATTGAATTTTTTGTATAATATACAATATACAATATACAATATGCAGTATATAATATACAATATACATTATACAATATACAATATACAATATGCAGTATATAATATAAAATTACATTATACAATATACAATATACAGTGAATAATATGCAATACATACTACTGACAGATTTTAATATGCGTTAATTGAAATTAATATATAACTTAATAAGTCTGAGTTTAATACACGTGTTTATCATTTTTTATGTAAATACCATACATGAATGGTAATTGGAATTAATGAAATTTGTAACAGTGTAACGTTTAATTACTTTCAAAAAATATTGAAAATGCGACGTTATGTTTTTTGCTGCAAAGTTTACTCAATGTCATTGATTTTTATCAAAAATTACAGTAAAATGTATGACATACAAAAAATACGACGCTTTTGGTAATAATGTCATGTAAAAAAGGCAGTAACTTTTTTGTATATTATATAAGTTAGAATAAACTGAGTGATGGTGATACGGATATTTTGCAGAATATGTTTCCATTTAAAAACAAGTTTTCATTATCTTATATTATTTGAAAATTCATTTGTTTAATATAATATTCAATAGTAACAATGTTATTCATTACAATACTTATTACTTAAACCAGATCGTCAAAGAATTATTATCGTAAAATCTTAAATAGATATTTATGCTACAAGGAAGAAAGAGAATGATTCTAACGAGTGCGAAGTTGGGCACGAGCGGCAGCGAGTGCCCAAACGCACGAGTTGGAATCA